>APFE030806418.1:1282-46224 GCA_000404065.3 Pinus taeda | reverse complement strand
ATGCATTTTCGGTTTGGTGACAGTCATAATCTTTGGTTTCATTTACACTCCTCTTTCTCGTTCCATTACCATCTCTTCCATCTTGATCACGCATGCAAGAATATCTCTTCCTACCATTCCATCACTCCTCCATCCCTTCAAACCTTCACGGCCAAGCATCCTGTAGAACTGCACAGAACATCCTGTAGAAGACCTACAGGACTATCCTGTAGTAACCTCTGAGTATCCTGTAGGATCCCCTGCAGACATCCTGTAGGAGGCCATTCACTCGGTTTCCGAGCTTCTGAACGTGGAAAACCTCTGTGGATGGATGCTAAGGGTCCATAGGGACCTCACCTAGCCTCCCCAACCTGTCCCACGCTTTCCTTCCTTCTCCATCCCATCTGCCCAACCAAACCCAATTAGCACACAATCATAATCATTCCACCCACTTAAAGGAAAAATACAAAAACATGTCTTTTATGATGTAAGCAGTTTAGATCCATGCATTTTCACTTATTAGAGATAGTAGCAGCATTGGTAGAAGTTTCCTTCACATCATTTGCATTATAGAGGGTAGACTAGTTAAATTAGGGTTTCCTAGGTTTACATGCTTTGATTTGCTTTCAGTTCATTGTTGTCAAGTAGATTAGTCTTCTTTGAGCTAGCTTTCGTCCATCATTGATAGAGCTTCTTCTGTAAGCCGATAGAAGTTGGCTTAAGCCCTAGCGGACTTGTGCCAGCTGACCAAGTGACAGCTGCGACAAGAGCTAGTACTTGTGCATATAGCACCGCCACTTCCAAGTTTGTACGAACTACCAGGTTGATAAAATTAAGAGACAGGAAGCCCGAGGAGTTGTAGCATTATTGCTACAATACTGGAGCTCACCAAAATGCAAAGAGAACTTCTCAATACAGGTAGACATGACTGTTGGGCCATGCAAGAATGAGGAACGATGATAAGTATCAGTCCATGGTTCTTCCTCCAGAGAGATTATTTCCATGATATTCTCGTCAGAGGGAAAAGTCTTGGTTAAGGGATCGAGGGAAACCGAAGAACCAAGCCACGAGGATTGAGAATACGTTTCAAGAGATGCACTCGAAACAATATGATTAGAAGGTACCGAAGTTGAAGCTGAAACAATCTCGACATGATTGATCTCAGTAGGGCTTAATGACATGACATCACCCTATATATCAAAAAGATCAGGAGAGGGAATGACCCAAGGATCAGACTTAACCAAGATCATATTAACTAAGGCAACATGTAGAGGTAGGAGAGGAAATATACCCATCAAGGTGGGATATCTAAAGAGTTTAGCCCCCACACTCTCATAAGGAGTACTGACATTCTTCACATATGGAACATTGCCATTTGAGGAAGAAGAAGCGAAGAAAGGCAAATGGTTGGCTATGATAATTTTCACTTGATGGGGAAAACAAAGCACATAGAATAGAGAAGAGGCCACACCACGCATAGCATGGGCCCAACTCCGTCCTATTAGAATATTATAATTAAGATTTGTATCGAGAATTTCTACTTCGACATGTACTGTCTTGCCTTCCAAGGTAATGGTAAGATTCAAAAGGACACAAATGGTCGAGAATCATGCCTATCGAAGGCTTCCGAAGTGTTAGCTGATTGGTTCAAGGTAGAAGAACCAATTTCCTTCCAACAAGAGACAAACATGATGCAGGTGGAAGCACCTTCATCAATGACGGTCCTATGAATTTTCTTCTCATTAATGATCACCTAAATGAGAAAGGAAGTCTGATGAGGCAAGAACAAAACTTGGTTTTTTACATAAAAACAAATGAGATCAGAGTCAGATGGATCAATACCTCCAATAGCTGACAATAACACTTTCCGTTGAGAAGGACATCTTTGAAGGACCTCGAGAGTAGACATAGATGATGGCTCTTGATTGAAATCGTCAACAATGTTATAATGTTGAGTGGCCCGAGCGTTCAAATTGTATGAGGACTTACATAGCCCACCTTGAGAGCATGGTCGAATTGCAGAATCAGGATTAGGTCGCTTTATATGGAGAGGACCAGAGGAAGACAAGATGTAGGAAGAAGAGGTGCCTTCTTTCTCTTTCCCTACTATTAGGGTAGGTCTTTGATAATTTTTCGATCTGGTAGGCACATTTATAGGTGTACTCATCATAAAATCTTGGGAACCTAGGGAAGCAGAAGACTGAGGCTAGTCTACCATTTGAGTTTGCTGGGACAAAAAGGGCTCTTTCAAGACAGTTGGTGTCCCTTTGAGCAAGTGACTAACTTTAGACCATTGACGACAATATTTAGTATAGTGATCATCCTCACAGATGAGGCATGGATACTTGGGCTTTCTTTGAGAAGCACCATTAGCAGACAATTTAGGAGGGCATTGTTTTGGGGCATTGGCTTTAGACTTGACTTTTCCTTTCTTTTTACCTATAGAGGATTTATCCACCGTCGTAGACTGGACAACATGGACCTTAAAGGTTTAACCACAACCAGGTGAATTTTGAGAGGGATCATTGGTGTTGGGCCGTGAATACGACCACTTTGTAACACTTATTTCATCCATTTTTACTCTTCTCTATTATATCATTTGTTATAATTTATCATTTAAATCCATTTTATAAATAATTTATGCTCTTATGGATGATTATTATTTATCTTCGTTTATTTCTAATAAATTGATGATTATGGATGATTTTATCCATGATAGTTTTAATAAATTTGTTATAACATTATTTACCATTTTTATCCTTCAAGGTAATTTCCAGATTGAAGATTTGATTTTTAAAAGCGCCAACTCAGAAATTCGCTGGAATGAGTGACAGTTTTTCGGTTGATATTCTGAGCAAATGGAGAAGAATATGGAAAATTCAGAACATGGGTTTTGTCCAGAACGGACCCAATTAACTTTATTGAAGAATGGTTTGCCCAAATTCGACTTGTACTGAGAGAAATGCAGGGCTCTTTGAGCACAATTTTATCAGATTTGCTGTTGCGGCCGTTTTCCAAATCTCAGCTGCAAAGCCAAATTCGCCCTGCTCTTGTTGAAAGATGGATGGAAATATATCTTCTTGTTGAACAATTGGTTGGAAACAATCCAATTTTGTAATAGAATCATGTTGTAATTATCTCTATTGTAACTGCTCTCTGATCTCTCTATTTAAATGAAAACAGAGATCAAAGATGGGGATGACTTTGGGGATTCGAATGATGGAATTGAGGATGAATTAGAGATTCAGAATTGAGGATGGCAGAGAGAATGGATAATGACTGAGAGATGGAGAGATTTCTTTTTGTAATCCACTGTAACTTTGCTTTGATATTTTAATATAAATCTGGTTGCCATTCCATCTTTGGTCCTGAAGTAAACCAGCAGCATCCGCTGACAGCTAAGGGCCCAGCCTCTAGTGGATTGTGTTGCTGCTGTATATTATCTCTTTGATTTATGCGTGGCTTTTCTTATTATCTTGAATCAGTAATCTCGTGTGTTTCGTTATCTTATATTGCAGCTCTGTTATATTTCATATTTCGTTCTCTGCAACAAGAAAGTCGTAATGTGCATTCCAACGTATTTCTATTCCTTTAAAGTCGTTAATGTAACATTGTTGTTCTCTACAGAATGCTATTGTTGTTTAATTGTAGAGTAGTCAAGCTGTAACCTTCTTAAGCTGGTATTACTGTATTTGTCTACGGCTTATACTTCATACGATTTCTATTCAATTGACATTGTGGTTCCATTATGAATTGTAATCGTTAACCCTTTCTAACTAGGATTAATACTTGCGGTAGCAGACTCATATTACTATTAATGTGTGCATGTGTTAAGTTATCATGCATTTGCATTTGGCTTTCCAGCGTTGTTTCATATTCTATCATTAATCAGTGTTGTTCTATTTCCGTGTGCTGTCCGATTTATTCTTAGAGTAAAGATTGCTATTAATTTGGCTTTGTTGTTGTTCATTTCCATTAATTAGAGTTTGTTGTTCAGATTCCTTTAATTACAGTTTGCTGCCCATTTACTTTGTTGTTCATTTCTTTTGATTAATTGCAACAATTTTCTTTTAAAGAGTTTTCCTAGTTTACTCTCCATAACAGCTTTAGTTCAATTTCAATTTCCTTTTAATTCCTTTAAAGTAGGACTGTCAACTATATAGAACATTGGTTATTGCTTCCTCATTCCCAGATTGATTGTCTTGTTCTGGTTTGATTTAAATTGCATCAATATCTAGAGGAATGAGTTATTGCTATTGTATCCTCGATTGATGGTTGTTTGAGTGAATGATTTAGTTTAGAACATTTCAGTTTCTTGCTGTTCCATTTCTTAGTTGCTATTCCATTTCATATTTGCCATTCCATTTTCTGTTATTTGCATTATTGATTTCTTTGGTGTGCAGAACGATCTGAAACTGTAGTGGGCATTCGCATTTGCTGTCTAGTCCCTAGATTGATGATCTGTTCCTTGATTACTTTTGGTTACATCAGTTTCCAAAGGGATGAGTTATTGTTACTCGACCCTTGACTGACACATTGCTTATTTTTCCAAAGGAATGATTTAGGTTTCAAGGTATTTTGTTGTAGTTAGATTTCTTTCCAAGAATTCATTTACTTTTGCATTTTAAGCACTATACTGCAAAACATTACTCTTAAGTAAATAGCCACCTCAGACTGAGTACACTCTTGAAATAAAAAGTCGTCCCCGGGTTGACAATTAATGTGAGGTAATTAGGAGTTAAAAAGACACTTTTTTATCGCTCCACATTGTTGTTATGATTGGTTGGAAATTCACACGCCCCTCTTCAGTTGTAGGCATTTCCTTCAGATAATTCTATGGAGTCTTCTTTCAACTTGATGTTTTCCAACTATGTAATCATTTGGCTTATTGTTGTTCATTATATTAGATATGGTGCATAAATTATAAAAATGATGTTTACATCATAATTAAATACATTGGATCAGTGAAGGGTAATTTTGAATATTCCACTAAAAGCGTGGGAACCCACTATGTTGACAAGCTTCAATGTTGAGTCTGACTCAAGTTGGTCGATGAAAAAACCACATAGGTAGTGTGATAAATTCTTTAGTGAGGACTTAGTAAGTTTGAGTCTTCACAGAACATTTCATGTTGTAGTGTAATAAATTTGCTAATTTACATTGATTTCAAGAATTAAAAAATTTTGGACTGAGCCTTCTAACTTTCCCAATTCATTACATTATTGCTTCCTATACATGAGAATAATTTAGCCACAAAATGTAATCATGATGTTCATTTGTTTGCGGTGCTTATTTATGTATCAAGTTTTGGTCTAGTTATGGACCAACAAAAAAACTGAATATACTTATCCATGTATATGGGTGTGATGTCCCTACAGCTATGCTCTTTTGACATTACTAGTAGTGAAGTAGAATCCCTATGTTATGGGAATCCCCCATAACAAAAGAGGTAAACATAATATTTGTTGGGCACCAAATCTTCTTATCTTTTCCTTACCTTTTCACCCATCCGTCCATCCTTTTTGCACCAATTGATATGCATTTATTGTGATAAACTCATGACGTGACCCTTTTTTCTTATGTCTCTTGGAATATTTAATTGATGAAGTAAAGTCATAGGGGTTTTACCTATGCGAACTACTAAAACTTGTTATTTCCAAAGATTCCGTTGAACAAGTATCTCTTTCACATCAGTTAACAACGATTCCATGATTCACATCAATTGTTCGGCAACATTGTGACAACATAACCAACTCACAACTATTTTCAAGCTTATTTTGGATTGTTTCTATTCTCGCTCTCTCAACAATTAGTCACTGTTATGAGCTGTTGTATATTTTGGGCATTTAGTTGCCAGGTTTTGGGGAATATGTTATTACCCATGTATTGTATAAAAAGGGTTTTATTCCTGTGCGAAGGATTACCCAGGAAGAGATATGTATTGTAACAACTCTTTTATAGATTAATATAATCCAAGCAGTTTTTTTGTTCTTCTCTTAGCTGTAAATTAACGCAACCCTGATCAGAGAGTTGGGCCTGCTCTTCTGATCAGGTGTTGCGTATTTCTTTTGTGTATGTTGTTTTACTCTTTGTGTGTTTATTCTTATTATTGTTATAGATCTTTATTAATTACTGTGAATGTCTTTTAGGTTCTACAATTTATTTTCCATTACTGTTACAGTGATGATTTAATTTCTTAGTCACGAATCCTTGGTTGATGTGAGATTTTAACCTTGCCCCTGCATATACCTTGCGCGTTACCTTGAAAATTGTACGCACCTGGATTGATGAATTAATGTAGGAAAGGGTTGAATAGTTTATTCACACTCGGACACCAACAATATTTTTAATAAATCCTATTGATGCCCCTAAACTGGAAAATTGATCTCTACATCGAGAAAATGGATCTCCTCTACATCATATCATTTGAAAGATGATATCCATTGCTAGACGAATTTGGTTATGGAAGAGGATTAATATTAATAAGAGTGATTAAATCTACTTTTATAATTGCCTCTCTCTCTCTCTCTCTCTCTATTCCAGTGTGATAAGGGGGTTGTGTATTTGTATTTGTATTTAATATAAAAATATTGTATACTTAGGAATGATGCAATGGTAACCCACATCAAAGGTTGAATGAAGATTGGGGTCCACGTGATAGATATTCAAGTTGGAGATGATGTCCCTTACACTCTAGTGCAATGGAATTTTCACTCATTCCTGATCTCATCTTTGAAAAGTAGTACAAGAAGGAAATGATTGAGAACTAAATGTGAAAGGATCATCTCTCCGATTTAGAGAGAGAGAGAGAGAGAGAGAGTACCTTCATTATTGATCATCCTCACATCAACTTTGATGGTCTGTTTTTTGCAATATACAATTTAGTAATAGGATAACCTAGGAGGTATTCACCTTTCTTGTGTTGTCCTGACTTCAACTCTTCATCCTAGTTGCTACTTACAAGGAAGCGGTAATTGTCCAAAAATGAAAAACATAATATTCCATTGCACGTGTAAAGCCTTTTAATCATGCAATATGATAACACATGGATTCTTATCACAATTTATGAAAATTTTTCGTGTTGAGAAACAAAGTTATTTTCAAATTGGTTTAAACATTGAAAATAATTGAAAACTACAATATGTCACAACTGAAACAAACGTCAAATGTGATAAAACGTTGAGCCTTACCACATGGTATGATTGTGAAATTTTGATGTGTTGTTGCAATTACTGATTATTATCTCCTATCTTATTATATTATTTGTATTTTCTAATTAACTTGCGACAAATATTGAATAAAACAAAATGGCAATGTCACTGAAAAATAAATATCCATAGGAGCTGAGAAAATTATGCACACACACACACAAATAATGGACAACATTATTTTTTAAAAAATGTCCCTAGATAAACCCCAAAGGAGAAATCAGTTCTAAAGATGAGGTTTTTGTTATTAATTATTTATCAAATCAAAGAGTACATCAATTTCTTTCCTAACATTGGCAAAGCTCCGATAATTTTCTCCACTGGAAAAATCGATCTGGAAACACAATTTTTTCTTATTCAAAGCCTCATGGCCTCTTGCCTATAACTTGACCTAGATACTCTGGATATGCATACGACCCTCTTGGAATTCTCACAGCCTCTGGAAATTTGTTCATGCAAATTCTTCTTCTACCTAAAATTCTATTCAACAACTCACACCTCCTCTGAAAATTTTCTACAACAAGTCAAAATCAAAATACTGCCTAGTCATGCACACTGGCTAATGTGGACTTATTGGAAAATAATTTGGATTTTATTTCCTTCTATCAAAATGTTCAAATCTCGTGAAGAATACCTTCAGAAATATCTCCTCAATTATTCCTACTGAAACCCCTGCTTCTAGTGTCCATATGTTTCCTTTGTGCCCTTGCTATTACTACAATTTTGTGTCTCAATATGTTCTCCAAATGACCCATCGATCTCCTCTTATAATCTCTCATTGTTGAATTCAAAACAATGATCTAATCTCAATTGATGGATAATATCATTTTGACCCCTTCTCATGAATTTTCTAGGTAGTTTCTAGATGAGAATCAGTTTACCCCAATTAATATTAATTAATTAAAATATTTCCCTAAGTTAGACATAGGAAAATTAATTAATTGCTTAATTAATTCTAATCAAGGAATTTTCATGCGAAACATTTTATAGGTATTGGAGAAAATGTGTTCCCTACCCTCATAGACACAATTTGAAACTAGAACACCTATATGAGCTACATAAAATAACACTCCCTCTTAGTGAGGAAGGTGTTTAGCATAACACCCAACTAATATCTGAAGAAGATGAATCTCACCTTCCCTAAATCCTTTGTCTATATATCCGTTACCTACTCATTTGTAGGTATATATTGTAGCTATACAATCTTGCACTGTACATAGTCCCAAATGAAGTGTTATGCTTGTACATGTGATGTAACATGGATTCTATAATAACATGACACAACTCTAATTGTCGTAGTGTAATACTGTTGTCTCAACTTTAGGAACAAATAAGTCTACTAGTAGATTCTCAATCCATATGGTCCCGGATGTAGCCATGCTCATTGTTATGTACTCTACCTTTGTAGAACTCAGTGCCATGGACTTCTGCTTCATGTTGTACCAATAAATAACCATGATCCCATGCTAAAGCACCACCTTGAAGTGCTTTTTCAATCTATTATGTTACCTTAATAGTATACCTTAATATAGCCAACCATCCTAACACCATTAGCTCGAGCATACTTGATCCCATACTCAATAATGTCTTGAAAATATCTCAAGACATGTTTACTTGTCATCCAATGCACTCTCTTCGACTCCACCATGAACTGATCAAGAGATTTTTTTGCATATGATATATTTGCCTTGGTGTTGACAAAATACCTAAGAGATCCTATTAACCGCCTGTACAACATGGGTTCTACCTCCTTCTCCATGGATGCATCTATCTTCCTCTAGCTAGTGATCATGGGAGTAGACATGGATCTACAATCCCCCATCTTGAATCTCCTTTGGATATTGATGTGTTATTTCCCTTGACCAGGGAAAATATCAGCATTTGTCTACCACACCTCCATACCTAGAAAATAGTGCATGAGCCCCAAATCCTTCATCTCAAACTTTGTTGCATGATCCCTATTTCATTTGTTGGTGAGCCCCAGTGAACCTGCTAAGAATAAGTCGTCCACATATAGGAAAATAATGAGAACATCACCCCTAACCACCAAGCAGTAGAGGTATGAATCTACCTCACTCTTCACAAAGACCATTCCCCGCAAGTATCTATTAATGGACTCATACCACATTCTAGGATCCTGCTTAAGCCCATAGAATTATCTCTTCAACCTACACACATTAGCCTCTCTTTTGTGTGCCACAAATCCCTTGGGTTGTTTAATATACACCACCTTCTCTAGTTGACCGTTCAAGAACACCATATTGAAAAAATCCATATGATAAATATTCGATTCCATCTGTATTGATAATGAGAATCACGAATCATATAATTGTACATGGTTATAGGATAAAATTTCTCCTCATAACCCATTCCCTCATTTTTAGATAATCCCTTGGCCACAGACCTAGCCTTGTATTTCTTGATGTTGTCATTTGCACTGTGCTTGATCTTGTATATCCAACGTGATCCAACCACTACCCTATCTGTCGATCTGCATATAACCTCCCATACATTGTTCTACATGATTGAGGAATACTCTTCAACCATCACATCCCCCCAAACCTATTTTAATGTGTCTTCTTGATAGCTGGAAGGACCATTATCTACCAACTGATTTACCAACACTCTGTAGCTAGTGTACCTCTCTAGTTGTGTCCACTCACTCCTTCCCAGCCTAGGAACCCTCACAAAATCCTGAACACCTTTAAGTGTCTATTGAAACTCCATGTTCCTCCCTACAATAGTGGAGCTAGGAATATATACCTCCATATATTTCTAATGCATCTCCCTGACATCTTACATCTTCTACTCCATGATTTACAAAGCCTTTGGAGCACTCACACTTGAACTCGTGCTCGTACTAGTCATTGTATTCGTGCTCTACTACTGCCCCTGATTTTGTTGCTCAACTATAGAAGCTTCTGCTAGCTACTCACTCTGATCTTCAGCTACTGGAAAATCTTTGGACCTTGTATTTGCCTTATCCTCCATGAACCTGACATCCCTCTCGACTATAATCCACTTAGACCTTGGGATGAATATATTGTATGCCTTCAAATTTTCATTGTAGCTAACAAAGTAACATCACTCTACATTCTAATCTAACTTTGACCATGTGTCTCTTAGAATGTGACAGTACGCTAGGAAACCAAATATCCTAAAATGAATGAAAATTGGATTCTTCCTTGTGAATATCTCCTCGGGTGTCATCCTATTAAGTGCTCTATGTGGGACCCTATTCTGAATATATAATTTTGTACTGCATGCCTCAGCCCATAAATAGCATGGTAGATCTTGGTCGTACAACATCTCTGTAGTTGCTTCCAAAATAGAGTAGTACTTCCTCTCAACAACCCCATTATGTTGTGGATTGTAAGAAACCATCCACTCTCTCCTAATTCTTTCCTTGGTAAAAAAATCCTGTAATTATTTGTTGGTGTACTCACTTCTGTTTTTTGACCAAAGAGTCAAGATCTTTCCACTTGTCACATTCTCCACTAGAGCCTTAAACTCCTAAAAGTGACTGAAGACTTCATCCTTGATCTTTAGTAAACAGATCTTGGTATTCCTAAATAAATCATCAACAAAGGTTGCAAAATACTCATACTCTTAGAGATATTTCATCGACATCATCCCACATATATATTAATGCAACATGTCAAGTATCACATGCGATCTGTTGTCACCCCTTGGAAAAGATTCTTTTTCAAACTTCTCTAACACATATCCTCTACAAACATCATCATGCATTGTGCTCACCTAAGAAACACCTATCACCATCACGTAAAGCAGTCTAAGTGATCCATGATGAATATGGACCATCCTTCTATGTCATATCTCCCCCTGATCTCTTGGATTGATGCTTATAACTAGTTCCTTAGGAGTGTCCATCTGCATTTTATACAATCTTCCACTACTCACTCTAGATGGTATAGGTGACCTTCAATCCTTGTGCTTCAACAACACCTATTGCCCTCTAAAGATAACATAATATCCTTTGTCCTCAAGGATCAATATGAAGATTAAGGCATCCCCAAGCCAGGCACATGCAACACATCATGAATAGGAATCACCTTTTCATTCTCCTTTTGAAATTAAGCAATCCCTCTTGCAACTAGGTTGCACTTAGACTTATTCCCCATCTAAATCTGGAACCTAATCTCATCCTCCTTATAACTAGCGAAGTACTCTCTAAATCTTATCATATGATATGACGTTCCACTATCTATATACTAGACACCTTGTGAAGTTGAGCTAGATAGGAAAGTTATCAATGGGAATTCTCGTTCCATCCTACTAGAAAGCTCATTTGCATCTGCTAAAGTTTCTACTTGTTTCTTTCCCTTCTTCTTCATGTAAGGACGATAGCTGACATAGTGTCCAAACTCGTGACAGCCATAGGTCCTTATTCTTCTTCACTCCTTTTGATTTGGATCCTTTCTTCACCTTTCCCTTTCTCGCTAGAGTGACATTATATTGCTCCTTCTCCACCTTTAGTGCTCTGCTACTACTATTGGTTCCATTGACCAAGTTGGGCCTAAGTTCCTCCTAAGTGAACTCGCTCCATAGGAAATCACATTCTAGAATTGCCTCTCACCCATAAATCTCTTGGATCAACATACTCAATTCATTGGAAAACACATTGAGTGTTATGCACACTAGCTCATCATCACTAGGCTTGTCTCCTACTATAGCTAACTTGTCTTTGGTAAGTTGAAGTATGGTGAGGTAGGAATTCACATCTTCTCCTTTCTGTTGCTTGATGGTCCTTAGCATCCCTTTGAGAATCATCTTCCTATTCTTCGAAAGATTCTAATACAATTTTATTATGGCATCCCACATCTTCTTCATTATGTATTTCTCTGTGATATGTGGAACAATATGGTCCTTAACTCCATCAAGGATAATCCTCTTTACTTTGGCATTTTCTTTCTTGTAGGTTTCCAGCTAATGTGAACATGAAAGTATGTCTATAACATTATTTGCATACTCCTTCAGTCCATACTCATCCAATAAGAATGACATCCTGGCATTCCATGTGCCAAAGTTGGAGGCTCCATCTAGCCTATCTTGATCTCTCAAGCTTGTCGCGACCATATTTGGAAAACTGGAAATATAGTGAGACCCAAATAAGATGGAGAAATAAATTAAAGAACTCAAACTGGATTAAAACCTTTAGCTTTTATCTTCCTATGCTTGTGCAAATCTTCCTTCTGCCCTATGATATGCTCTAATACCATGTGATATTTTGATTTACTATTACAATTACTAGTTATTATTCTCCTATCTTATTAGATTATTTGTCTGCTACAATTAACTCGTGGAAAATAATGAATAAAACACAATTTCAACATCACTGAAAAATAAGTAACCACAGGAATTGAGAAAATTATGCACACACACACACACAAATAATGGACACCAATATCTTTGGAAAAATGACCTTGTAAAAACCCCAAAAGTTAAACCAATTCTGCAAATTAGGGTTTTCTTATTAATTCTTTTACAAATCAAAGAGTACATCAAATGCTTACCTAACACTAGAAAAGATCTGGTGATTATCTCAACTTGAAAAATCGATCTGGAAACATAAAGTTTCCTTTTGCAAAACCTCATGGCCTCCTGTCTACAACTTGCACTGGCTACTTTAGATATGCATATAACCCTCCTATAATTAACACAGCCTCTGGAAACATTGTTCCTGCAACATCCTCTTCCACCTACAACTCTACTCAGCAACTCACACCTCCTCTGGAAACTAGAAATCGAATTGCTTCCTAGTTATGCACATTAGTTAATGCGACCTTATTACAAAATAATTCAACATCTATTTCCTTCTCTCAAAATGTTGGAATCTTGTGAAGAATACCTTGAAAAATCTCTCCTTAATTATTCCTGCTAAAACCTTTGCTACTAGTGTCCCTACACTGCCTCTGCGCCCTTGCTATGACTACAAATTTGTGTCTCGCTATGTTCTCCAAATAACCCCTTTATCTCCTCTTATAATCTCCTATTGATAAGTCAACAACCATGATCCAATCTCAATTGATGCTAAGATCATTTCTACCCATTGTCATGAATTTTCTAGAAGTCTCTAGAGGAAAATCAATTTAGCCCAATGAATACTGATTAATTAAGCTATTTCCCTAAGTTAGACTTAGTAAAATTAACTAACTAATTAATGAATTTGAATCCAGGCCTTTTCTTGCAAAACCTTTTTTGTGTGTGAGAGAAAATGTGTTCACTAGCCTCATAGACAATATGAGACTCGAACACATGTATGAGCTACACAAAATAAGAATCATATCTCCTTTGTTAAATTTTTTTATAGGGTGATACATATAATGAAGGATGAGACCAACTATTGCAACTAAACAATACTTTAACGAATGTGATGTATCCAACTGGTTGCACCAAGAGGTGCATTCTATAACCCAAGCTTGGTGCATTCTATAACCCAATATGAGGGAGATGTGTAATTTCTCCCATGCTTAACACCACCCCTCCCTCAACCACCCTCTCTTCCCCTGAGTTGACATGTGTTTGTTTTAATTTAAAAAAAAATAATATATAGTCTAAATAAAAAAATATGTTGGTTATAATAAAACAATTATGAATATACATATTTGGTTAGTTTTAATTAAAAGCATTATAAGACATTAATAATACCACTCTTAGTATGCTCGTTTGGTTTGTCATTAATATTACAACACAATATGAATGAGATGTGGCAAAAATAATTCACATTCATTGTCAAAGCCATAAATAAAATATTTGGATATCTATATTAAGTAGCATGATTTCATATAAACTTTAGAGACAAAAATTATTTAAAAAAAAAACTTATATTTTCCTTATGAATATTTGAATATAAGACTTAGTTATTTGAATATCCATGTTAATGAATATATATATATATATATATATATATATATATATATATATATATATATATATATTATATATATATATATATATATACTAGAAAAATATTTTCAATGCTCAAAAAGGAAGAAGATATTGAAAGTAAAATAATTTAATTACCTTCTAATAAGAGGAAGATATGTAATTCATTCAATTCTTTAATATACATTTGATATATGGTAGTCTAAAAATATTAATAATAAAAAAATAGTCTATGCTAGTCCATAAAGAATATTTCAATGCCAACTATGCTTATGTATATATGTATATCCTACATAAATAAATTTCTTATGTTTAAAACATTTTAATAGTCTTACTATTTTACATTTTCGCCCTTTTAGGTATATTTTTCAACCAATTTTGTCTAAAATATAGAAGAGAGAGAACCATTATAGATCCATCTTAACCATGGATTTACCAAGCTCCTAAAGAGATTAAATATCTTAAAGTGCAAACCTTTTGTCAAGTTCTATATTCTAAAAAAAGTTTACATATCAAAAAATTTCATCAATCTCATTGCTTGGTAAATTCATAGTTAAAATATGCGTATACTAATAATCTTTACCAATACAACACATTAAACCTAATAAAAATTTTGTTGTTGAAATATGCAATATCATGGGAAAAGAAAAGTTTGGAGCACACGATACATACATCTCAAGCACGAAAGTTTTGTGGGTTGTATTGCACACATTTAAATCAAAAGGTGGTGAAATAGCTTGTGCCACGAAGGAGAAAATGTTATTAAAATTTATATTTCTTATAACTAAATATTTGAATGTGAAATTAACCCACAGCGTAATGTAACTTGTGAAGAAATAAGTAATAATCCATAACAAAGAGAAAACAAAGAACCGCAAGAACCGCCTTGATTAGTATGCATTGAAGTTATAAATCTATATGGAATGGTGTGGCATTGCATGGATTCCAAACAAACTTTCTTATGGTGTCATGTGCTGATGTGACACAAGTATAATAATTAGAAAGCTTTCCATTTCAATTAGCAAAACATTATCATAAAGATGGAAATGATTTTTAATATGTGTTTAAAGAAGGGAAAAAATCAAAATGCGTCATCTCTTTAATAACACTGGGGAGTTGAGTAAGTTACACGGTGAGAGATGTGTAAATTCTTCATTGTTCAATATGAGTTGATGGATGTGGTTATATATATATATCACTATTTTTTAATGTTAAATATTTTTTAATGTTAAATATTTTTTTATTGTTTATTTTAAGTGAAATGTTTCAATTTTCATTTTAAATAAAATATTTCAATACCAATTTTATAATAATAATAATTGAATTGAATGTCACAATTAAGATAAACATTAAATTGGCATATTATATCCACTTGTTTATGGTAAAGTGGCTCTTTGGAGCATTGATTTCAATATTAAAGTCTATGGAGTTGTACACACCCTACCTTGATTTGAACCAATGACCTCTTAAGAGGAAACACATGTTGTCCACTTAGGTTAAAAAAAATTATTATAGTTACCCATGAGGTTTAAACCAATTGGTTTGTGTGGGAGAGTTTAGTTCTCACCAAGTGTTAGGTTCAAATTTAGTAGGGATTGGTTAAGGGTGGTAGCCAATTGTGAGGATTATACTACCCCATAGGGTTTCTAGGCTCAATTGGGTCTTGCATAATCCTTGTCATGCCATCCCACATTTAAGAAGATTGTTCTTTCATTTAACATTAGGGTTTCCCTTGAGCTCAACCTTGTTTTAAAAAGTATATATATATATATAAAATATTTCAATGGTCATGTTTTTAGAGATCAATCAGATGTGTAATTCTTTCTATGTTATAGTTATATATATATATATATATATATATATATATATATATATATATATATATATCCAACCTATGTTTTTGGCTAAATCCAATGGGTTGCCCTTCGATTAGTGAGCATTTTTGTCTTTAGGATCTTCCTCATCTGTCTAAGAAATTGCTTCTCTTGCTTTATTTCTTGAGGATTTAGAAGGGGATCCAAATTTCACAAGGTTTGTTGCATTTGGACTTCCACTGTTGCTAAATCCAAAGGATCTTCATTGACATGCACTTAATCTTGACTAATTTTTGTTTCCTTCAATGAATCTTTTTTGACAAGAACTTCTTAACGTTCGTTAAGGTTGTCTTTTGCTTCTTTCTTACCCCGAGTCTCTTCTTCTTTATATATCTTATAATGCTCACTCTGAGCTCCTTCCCACCATTTGGGCCTTTGGTTATTTTTTCTAGCTCTATTTTTCCGCAAATGCTTAGGGCATTCTTTTATTACGTACCATGTTTCATAACAGGGTTGACATTGAAATGAAAAGTTGTCATAATCAAACTTCCCAAACCATACATAGTATGAAGCTATCATGTCTATCTTCACATGAAAACCTTTGTTAAAATCTATCTCAAGGCATATTCAAGCATAAGTGGTCTTATAAAAATTTCCATTTCCATGGTTGTGGAAATAAAACTTTCCAATTTCATTTCCAATAGAAGTTAATGATGGGAGATTCCAAAGATGCAGGGGAAGGTTCAGGAGCCTTACCCAAACTAGAGTCGTGGAGGACTGGAGAATGACGTCTTAACGAGATCAAAGGTAAGATACTAAGGCTACACGAAGAGACTAGCACTACCCCGAAACAAGGGCCAGATTCACAAGTAATCTTCTTATTTTAAATATTATCAGAGACAACAACAACAAAAAAAAAACCCTTCATTAGTCAAAAGAGGTTTCCACAAATCAAAAATTTTCTTGTAGAGATTAGTCAACCGCAACCAAAACAAACCCCAAACCAAGGAGTAATATTGAGTTCAAGAGAGATTTCCAAATCAAAAATTTACTAGTAGAGGTTAGTCAACCACAACCAAAACTCATTAAATCTGCAAACCAAACCCTAATCTGAAAAAATTAAAATTAAAATTTGTTCACGAGTGAAAGTTTCCTCCTCCCAAAAAAACAACTAACAACAAAATTTAATCATCTTAATAATTAATATTTAAACAATCAAAATATATTTTTATTATTTTTAAAAATACTATAAATTACTTTGTATTTTGATTTTACCGTCTTAAAAATTTAATCATCTTAATAATTAATATTTAAACGGTCAAAACATATTTTTATTATTTTTAAATACTATAAATTATTTAGTATTTTGATTTTTACCATCTTAAATTTATTTAATGTTTCAAAAAAAATTTAAATTGGTTTGTAATTGTTTTTTTATATTTATATTTTATTTTCTAATTTTTCTTTTTTAAGATATCATATATATTCCCAGCCTGAAACAACGTTTATGGCGGGAAATATTTTTTTTATATTAAAAAAGTTAATTGAAATGTTTTTAATATTGTAATCTGTATTTAATAGGAAAAATGAAGGTAATATGGTCTTGATTAAATTTTGAAAAAAAATGAAGGAACATTATTTGAATTAATTTACGATCAATTTTAAATCATTAAAAAGTGAAGTGTATTTCAAAATTTAATATAAAAAAGAGTGCAACATGGGTTAGAGAATCCAAAATAATTATAATTATATTTTACATGGGATGATATCTATAAAAGATAACTGAAATGTTTTTAATCTTGTACTTTGTATTTAATAGGAAAAATGAAGGTAATATGGTCTTGATTAAATTTTGAAAAAAAAAATGAAGTAACATTATTTGAATTAATTTACGATCAATTTTAAATTATTAAAAAGTGAAGTGTATTTCGAAATTTAATATAAAAAAAGAGTGCACACATGAGTTAGCAAATCCAAAATAATTATAATATATATTTTACATTGGATGATATAAGTTCCATCCCAATTAAGATTTTTTTCCCTTATATTTTATAAATCTAAAAGTAATATAAATATACATTAATTTTATTTATATAAATATTTAATAAATTAATAAAAATTATAAAATTGACTTAAACCAGATTTTTAATCCTTGGCAATTTATAGTCAAACGTCCATCACATAAAAATTCAATGATCCCTTACGTGTCCTCCTTGATTGATTGATTGAAAGCATGAATATGCAAGTAAAAAACAGTACTAGATTCGGATTCGGAGTTGTTTGGGGTGATTTTTTGGATTTTGGGTGATTTTTTTGGAAGTTTTTTGGGTTTTTAGTATAATTTTTATAAAATTTTGTAAGAATTTTTTGAAATTTTTAGTAATCCTTGCATAATTACAATACTTTAAAATTTTTCAAAGATGTTGAATCCATATATATAATCGAAAAACTAATTTAAATAACACAAATCAAAATTTCACTTCAAAATTTTTCACTCATTCCAATATTAGAAAATCCTAAAAATCACATTAAAAACAACCCCAATAAATTCTATTCCATTAACTATAATTAAAAATATGAATTTTACACATAATTATTAATTGTGAGATTATTTCCACCCATTAACTCACTTATACAAACCAGGGAGAAAAACAATCGGAAGCAAATGCATACAATCTCTATAACAAATATGCCACTGACTGAAGCAGCAAAGCGGTCTGTACTGTGAAGCAATTAAAGAGCTCTTCCACTGATATTATTTCAGAACTTTCGAGATATACTTAAAACAACGATACCAAGAATCGGATAATAATGCTTATATGCATATATCGAGGGTAGATATCAGCTGATAGTTATAGATAGAGTGTATTAAAAGTTGGTTATAGATAAAGTGTATGGTTAAGGTATTTTTTCTTATAGTAATTTGTGTGAGAAGTTTTGTTGATGTATTTGATAGATGTTTAAATTTATTGTGTATCATGCAAATATAAATCCTACCTGATTGCCCATGCCATCACTTAATCCAAAAAAACATTGAGAAATACATCCAAGTGAGCCACATTGAGAAATACATCCAAGTGAGCCTCTCCTTTCAAGACAAGGAAAATCATTTTACATAACAAAACTCTGTAAACCATTAATAGCTTCTATGTAATCTCAACTTGCATATCACCACAGCAAACAATGGCTTGAATTATAAGATGGAAACAACTTTTAGTAACACAGTAAATCATTTTTATTAAAGAGAAGAATAGAGAAGAGCACATAATGTATTGGAATCAAATCTGTGAAAAGAGAGCATATTTCTTCCTCAAAGCTCATGTTACTCCTTTGGCAATAACTATAAAGATACAGGCACTTTTTCTCTGGGAATGATGGTGCCTTGCCAAATGAAATTATTTTACTGCCAAGGCTGTGCTCCGTCATGTTGCAAACAATATGACCATTTCTCTGCAAAAGACATTACAGTGAAAATCTACCACAGGTGGAAGCCAAAGAAGAACAAAAGTGGCCATCATAAAGTGCTGTCAAAAGCCGGGAATTGCAGTGAAAATCTAACACAGGTGGAGGGCAAAGAAGAGCAAAATTGGGCATCATAAAGCGCTGTCAAAAGCCATGGGAATTGCAGAAGGAATGTGATGTGAAAAAAGACTTGATGGAGTGGGCAAGGGAAAAGGCAATGGCTGCCTTCACTTGCCCTCTCTTGGGGACATACCTGCTTTGAGAAGGCAGGCTTATGCTGTGCCTATAACTAGCTAGACATGGCATGCTGAAGATATCCTGAATTCTTTTTGAATAAGCAAATTTACACAAACTGAGAGGAAAAGATTGATGAGCAAGACTAGAGGATGCCGTGAATATATAACAAATGTATCAAAGATTTCAGATTTCAGTGATGCGATACCAAACGGCCTACGATTGTCTTTTAAAATTTTACATAATTTCATTTGTTAGATTGTCCGCATCATCAAAAGCAGGGAACCCATGGGCCAACACTTTGCAGCTTTCTGCCCTGAAAATTTATGACAACACAATGGTTCAATAAAAGGTGTCAGTAAATTGCGAATTCGAGTAGAAGTCTTAAGATAATTACATTGACTTTTATGCTGTTTTGCTTTACATTAGGTTCATTTAGTCAAAAATATCATTCTCAACATTATTGCTTGATGACACAGCAATAATGTTGATTGGAGGTAACACTTGCACTCATACTTTAAATGATATTGACTTATGATACTTGTTCTTATAGTCAAACATGATATTGACTTTATAGTGTGCTAAAACTTGCACTCAGAATATTGACTTTATAATTGACTTTATGACTTGTTCTCATATAGATTTGAGCTACAAATTGACTTATAAAGCGGATGGTGATAAATGAAAATCGATCGAAAGCAAGGTTGTGATAAAAGACCACAACCTTATCTACAACCAAGTCTTAATTGTAAGTCCACTCGACTTTTATCACCTTAACTCAATGACTTGAGTTGATTTTTACTATCAAAGTATTAACGTATGATTCGATTTGATAGTTTTTCAAAATGCATAAATGAGGTAAGAAAAAGGTAAAAGTTTAACAAAAAGTTTGTTTACGTTTGGTTAGACATTGTGGTCAAGTTAATTCCATTTACATGTTAGACATTGTAATATGTTTGATGAAATTCCATTTTTATTTTCATGGCTGAATTAATTTCTATTTTGTATATTTTTTGGTATTTTATTGAAGGTTATAATAGAGGATTTTGTGATAACATTCTGATATATAATATTGATGATAATTTTAGGGATCGCCAAAAAGATCTTTTATTGATTTTTAGGTGATAACACTTAGCTAATTCTATCTTATAATTCTTTATCATGGCATGTATTATATTTAAATTCAAATTTAGCAATATTTTTAATATTTTCAGTACTTTACATAATTACATCTTCTTCTTTACCCAAATAATTTAATAAAAAATTGACATCTTAATTCTATCTCCATTTGAATCAATAATTGTTTTGACTGGAATTGGAGGAAAATTTGGGGAGCCTCTTGTCATCCATGTTATTCATATTATTCTTTCACATTAAAGAGATAAGTACCTAACCATGGTTGTGCATTAAATGGGGGAAATACTTGCTTCAATAAGGAGGATAGGATAAAATGTATTTCCTTTAATATTAAGATTATAAGTTATCATATTCTTTTGGATTTTCTAGTCTTTCTCCAAGATTCTCTAGAGATGCTACATCCAAAATATTCACATCCATATAAGATAACATGAATGATGACAGTATCAAAGAGGATATATTTCTTTTAAGCCTAGAATAATCTTTTCATCCTCCATTTATCTTTTTCTCAATGCCATTATTCTAATTAAGCTTGTGATTATCTATTGCAAGATGTTAATAGTGTGAAGGCACTTCCTCCAAAATATTTTCTCGTATACAAAAGTGGCATGAGTGATCTTTTTGGATATTATTACCATAACCTTTGTTTTGTTTGCGTTCATAGTCATACCCATATTAGAGAAAAATTCCCCAAGGATTCTTAGATTCTTACTTAGGTCGTAGGGATTCCTTTCCATAAGAACACTATCATCAATATAGAGAAGAAGGATGATGACTATATCACTGAAATTAAAGTTAGAACAACCAAAATATTCAACTAATATTAACATATTAATGGAAAATGTACATGCCAAAGAGAGTAGGGAATAGAAGTCAACTTTGTTAGCTCCTAAATTGTTTATGTCTCCTAAATATCCCTTAATTTGATTAAACTTAGCTATAACACTCTCATATAACCTTAGTGCAAAACCTCTCAGTTTACAAGGAATTTATAATTTTCTTAACCTATTCCAAAGCTTAGGTATGGGAGTTATGTCAAAATGTTTTCTAAAATTAATGAAACAACAAAGGATATTAGGTTTATTAATGTGACACACCTTCGTAATGGTCCTAAGTATAACAAGATGGTCCATAACTGAATCATAGCCCCTAAATCTGCACGTCCTTTAACTTTTTTTTATGCATTTTAGGCCATATGTTGATCTTATTTTCCAAAATGCTTTCATATAACTTTGCTGAGATGAGGCTAATCATAATGGTCCTATAATTAGAGGGGTTAATTTTATCCACAATTTCTATTACATAAACAATGAGGTTTTGAGTCTAGGGTTTAGGTTATCCTTACTTGACTACTAAATTAAAGAGACTGTGTATGTGAGGGTGAGGATATGCCCAATAATTTTCAATATTTTGGTTTCCTAGCCTTTAACTTCCTTATATTTTCTTTATGCAAGTCACTTAACACCAAACTTTATGTCTTATATAGAAAGCATTGTATACTCTATAGAAATGTTTTGAGTGTTGGCCACAAAAATAGAAGAATCATAAATAGTTTTGAGATAGGATTTCCAATCCCTTAAGGGAATCATATTATTTTCTTTTTTTTGTGAGTTGAAATGTTCCTCCAGAATATCTTAAGATCTATCTCTAAGAGGTGTAGAACCTTCTCTTGTTTTCTATTTATGTAGTGTTATTTTTCCCCTTTTAAATAGGGCTTTATATCTTTTTATCATGTTTTATTTTAAGGACTCATTCGAGGCACACCTAATGAATTTTCTAGTAATTTTACAGTCATTTTGATTAAAGAGGTTGGTCATTCTATTATTTTTTTACATAATACCTCAATATAGGATTTGTTAATGGAAAGGTAGGGGGTATCTTAAAATTATGGTAGAGGTATTCAATATTATTTTTATATCATAAGAAATTTAATTTATTATTCAAGTGCTTTAAGAAAATATTCTAAACTTTATTTTTGTTAAAAAGCAAGCTCCTTTAGTCACTAGTGTTACACACACATGGATTTTCTTATTTTATCAATAGGCGCTTTCTATTTCCAAGTATGAGGTAGATGTGTAACTGTTTCAATTATTAACATTTAGTTGACATGTAGCATTCAAAAAGAAGTGAATAACAAAAAAATGGTAATGATGGCCCATAAATAAAATTTTTCTTTTTTTGTGTGGTTCACAGAGATCGAAGACCGGTGGCCACTATGTCCACAAAAACTATCGGAGTAGATCCACCATAAGGGTTCACTTTTGGTCGGTTCATTAGCATAGCCTAAACCCAAGAGCGTCGAGGAGAATTGACCCCTAACCTCCCATTAGCAAGGTGGTCTAACAATGGGAACTCGATCAATTGAACTAACCCTTAGGGTATAAATAAATATTTCAATATCAACTTCATAATATCAATATTAATAACAATAATATAGGACATACACCAAATCAGTGTATGAGACCCCCTTATTTGTTGGAAAAGGGACCCACATCCGCTCAATGCTTAAGTTTGAGGCATATATAATAAGGAGATAGAGAGAGTTGATACATGGCATTTAAAAAAATATATATTAGTAACAAAATAATTATTTCAATGTCTACCATAAATAAAATATTTCAGTGTCCACCTTAAGTAAAATAATTTCATATCAACTTTATATATAAAGAAAGGGATAGTAATTGAAAGTAAAAAATTTTGTATTCCACCAATAGGTGTTTTTTACATCATAGTATATGTAATTCCATGTTTTCTCCCATTTTTTAATTTTAAATTATGACTTAATATCATTGTAATTGCGATATATATGATCTAGTGAATTTTCCAGTTACTGTGGATAAATGTTTAACTATGTAAAATATTTCATTAAAAAATGAAAATTACCATCGACCGACGGATTTAAGGATGGAATGTTGATATGAGACATTATACCATGGTGGGAATCAGGGAGGGAGTTGGAAAATCAATTTTCTTATTAAAAATATAGCCATAGCCAAAAAATCGTTTTGTAAGTGCCAAACTTTGAATTGAAAATTCTTCCCTCGTTCATTCCCAAAAAAGTAGTTAATGAATTTTGGTAGCTAAGAAACCAACTACCTAAAGTTATGGAACCATTGGGATGGAGTGGGAAATTGAAAATGGTAAGAAATGGGTACAACCAATACCCATCTCAAGTTCTGAAAATTGAACCACAAAATCTAATGCCATAACTTATAAAAAGTAGGTTTTCCCTTGGATGGAATAAGCAGATGCATTAGATGGAGAATGGACATGTTATGCCAAGTGTTTGGAGGTTTTTGAGGCCCCAGAATGATTCATGAAATATTTTTCAAGGAGAAAAGAATACCCACAAGTGAGAATCGAGTACATTTGCAAGTGGGTATTTTTTGATGTTTTCTATCAATTAAAACTCCCTAGGGAAACAAAAGCTCATGCTTAAATGAAGTTGAATTTAAAGGGGAACATTTTATAATCTTTGGACTTATGAAATCTTAATTGTTATTGTAAATTCAGGACAAGGAATTTCAAACTCGAGATGGGAAAATATGGCCATGAATTTTCATGCTAGTTGGGTTGAAGAATTAACATTAAGAGGAGAGTTCATTGAGGAACTACATCAATAGATAAGAGGATATCTTATGCAACATAAACCAAATGGGAAGGAATTTGAACAATTTGTGGAAGTCTTAGCCTAGTGGAAGAACATGGCTACCTTTGATAGTTGTGGAAGAGAGTGGCGTTCACAGTAGAAAAAAATTCCTTGAGAACCTAAGTTATTTCCTTGGTCATATCATGGATTTTATAGTGGGATTATTGTAGGCAAAGCATGCCTAGTTTATCTTATGATTGGTTGGAAATGCACACACCCCTCCTCGATTTTTCGATGCATTATGTTACCTTAATATTCTGCATCAATATAGCCTACCAACCTAACACCATCAACTCAAGCATACCTGATCCCATAATCAATAGCGCTACACAAATATATTAGGATATGTTTAGTTGTCATCCAATGCACTCTCTTCAGCTCCACCATGAACTAATTGACTAAGTTTTTTCCATAGGATATATTTGGCCTAGTGTTGACAAAATACATGAGAGAGAACCTATCAACTGCCTGTACAACATGGGGTCTACCTCCTTCTCCCTGGATGCATCTATCTTCCTCCAGTTAGTGATAATGGGAGTAGACATGGCTCTACAATCCTCCATCTGGAATCTCCTCAGGATATCGATGTGGTATTTCCCTTTACCAAGGAAAATCTCACCATTTGTCTATGTTATGAAACCATCTCAAGAAAAGATAGAAAAGATAAATCAACGCCTTAGAATTCAGCCTCTTCGAGGGGGCAACCTCCTTTACATTACATAAATGAACAATTCTTCGATGATTCAAATGAAAAGACCTCCTTTCTATATATAGGAGTCTAAGGGCTCATAACATAATCAGAGCCAACATAATAATAATAATGTAAGGGCACAATAATAACAATAGTGGGCTTCTATGGGGCACAATAGTAACAATAGGGCACTACATGGGTACATCAATATAATAAGGGGGTTGTACTAATAACAATAAGGGGTTACACTAGTAGTATAGGGGCCTAACATGCCCCTCTCCTTCAAAAAGCGTTGTCCTCAACGCTTGAGTAGTTCTTGATGCTTTTGTATAAAATTCTTGTCCTCCATGTGGAATCTTCAGCGGGTAAGTTCTTCCACTTGATGATATACTCTGAAATTGATCAATTTCGTAGCTGTCGGGTTCTTGTTTCTATGACTGCTGTAGGTTCCAATATGATTTTTCCTTCCTCTTCAATTTCTAGCAATATTGTTTGAATTGGGATCTTTTGCAACTTTTGAATAAGTGGACATACTTCTTCATCCTTCTTCGATTCATCCCTTGCTTCATTTATCCAATCTGGTTGAATAATAGAAATAGCACAAAACAATGCTTCCACATCGTCATCCTTGAAGAGTCTTCCCATTCGGTAAGGTCGCCATTTTTTAAGTGCATGTAGTATTGCCAACATTTCCTTCTCATAAATAGTTTGCCGATGTTGATCTTCATGTTGTTTCGTTTGATTTTGCACCAAAGTGGCGTTATCCTTTAAAAGTTGGAGAACTTGTTGTTGATGCTCGATGTGATCTTTCACTGCTTGAACCTTTTTCTTCTTGATATGTCCTATCTCTAGAGTTTGGGGAGTGGTAATTTCTTCCAATCCTTTACAAGATATGGTCGGATTCATTTCTTGATGCTTGATGTGATCTTTAAATTCTTGAACATTTTTCTTCTTGATATGTCCTTCTATCTTGATAGTTTCAGGAGTGGTCATTTTGACCAATGAATTACAAGATATGGCTGGATTCATTTCTTCTTTCTTGATGTGATATTTCACTTCTTGTACCTTTTTCTTCTTGATATGTCCTTCTATCTTGAGAGTTTGAGGAGTGGTAATTCTTGCTAATGCTTTACAAGATATGATCTGATTCATTTCTTCTTTCTCTCGGGTGGAGTCATGGCGTATATCCTCTTCTTTTTATGTTTCTTGATCCTTTTCTTCCACGTCTTCATAATCTATGTAAAATAATTTCTTCTCAGCACACTTATGACCTTTAGTGCATTTGCTATCACAATTGTAACAAAGCCCTTTTTCTCTTTTTTCCTCCAATTGTTGTGGTGTAACCCTTGTAGGTTATGGAAGGCTAGGAGAAACAACACTTCCATCTTTATATTTGTGAGGGGTAGACTTCCTTGTTTCCATAATTTTACTTTCCAATATGTAACAAAGCCCTTTTACTATTTCCAATTGTTGTGGTGTTGCTCTAAAGAAGGTGTTGCTCTTTGTATCCTCATAATGTGTTATCATTTCCTCCGTGAAAATTCACCACGTAACAAGTTTTTTACGAGAACAAAGCCCTTTATACCATAAACATTGATCTGGTTCTAAATATGAAAATGCAATACATACCTTTTGTAACAGTGGTACACCATGTATATGAAAATATTGTTCCATCTGACGTATCCAATTTACCGAATCCTTGGCATCAAACTTCCTCATCTTACTTTTTCTTGATTTTAGGAGCTCGATCTTGAGATGACTGTAACTCTGTACTTTGAGATCTTTAAGTTTTGAAACTACGACTTGTAGTAGTCCTCTGCTTCCTCTTTCCAATGCCACCAATCTAACCCCAATTTCATTCTCTAATGAAGAGTTATGCCAAATCTTCCACAGTGACCTGATTATAGACTAATTCAGTAGAGGGAACTTGTACGATGTGCCACAAGTCATTGTTTCGACCTTTAGCTCTGAAAAATATGTAGAAGAAACTACAGTCTGTCCTCTTTCTGCACCTTCTTACGAAATTTCAATCCAATGCTCAGAGAAAACGTTATGATGATTTTACCCAAGTCACCTGTTTGGAATGTAATTTAGGAGTTTGCTAAAATCCCAACTTCCTCAGATCATATCTCCACAAATATAGCACAAAAATATCTAAAATTCGGACCCGAGATTTAGCGTGAGGTCTTTGCAAATGGGTTTTTTTTCAACTTCTGAAACGTCGCAGAAAAATAGTTATAGCGAAAATGCCATGATGACCTGTTTGGAGCAGCGAAACCCTAGAATCCAAAGCTCTGATACCAAATGTTATGAAACCATCTCAAGAAAATATAGAAAAGATAAATCAACGCCTTAGAATTCATCCTCTTTGAGGGGGCAACCTCCTTTACATTACATAAATGAACAATTCTTCGATGATTCAAATGAAAAGACCTCCTCTCTATATATAGGAGTCTAAGGGGTCATAACATAATCAGTGCCTACATAACAATAATAATGTAAGGGCATAATAATAAAAATAGTGGGATTCTATGGGGCGCAATAGTAACAATATGGGCACTACATGGGTACATCAATATAATAAGTGGGTTTTACTAATAACAATAAGGGGTTACACTAGTAGTATAGGGGTCTAATAGTCTACCACACCTCCATACCGAGAAAATAGTGCATGAGCCCCACATCCTTCACCTCGAACTCTGCTACAATATCCCTCTGGCACTCCTCAATGATCCCTAGTGAACTTTTCAAGAACAAGTTGTCCACATATAGGAAAATAATGAGAACATCGCCCCAAACCACCAAGTAGTATATGTTTGAATTAGCCTCACTCTTCACAAAGACCATGACCCACAAGTATTTGTTGATGCACTCATACCACGCCCTTGGAAACTGCTTAAGCCCATATAAAGATATCTTCAACCTACACACATGGGTCTCTTTGTTGTGTGCCACAAAGCACTCTGGTTGTTCAATGTACACCACCTCCTCTAATTGATCATTTAGGAACACCATCTTGACATCCATCTAATGGATCTCCCATCCCATCTTCATTGATAGGTTTGATTATGAATCGTATAAGTGTATGTTCATAGAAGAAAATGTCTCTTCTTAATATATTCCTTATTTTTTAGGGAACCCCTTGGCTATGAACCTAGCCTTGTATTTCTTGATGTTGCCATCTGCATCATGCTTGATCTTGTAGATTCAGTGTGATCCACCGACCGCCCTATCTGTCGGTCTCCATGCAACCTCCCATACATTTTTATGCATGATTGAGGAATACTCCTGAACCATCACATCCTCCCACACCTAGTGTTGTGTGGCCTCTTAATAGTTGCAAGGCTCACTATCTACCAACTGATTTACCAATGCCATGTAGCTAATGTACCTCTCTAGTTGTCTCTCCTCACTCCTTCCCGTCCTAGGATTCTCGAAAAACTCTTGAATGCCTTTGAGTTTCTATTGAACCTCCATGTTCCTCCTTCCAACTGTTGTGTTAGGAATATCCACCTCCATATCTTGTTGATGCATCTCCCTAATCTATTGCATCTTCTACTCCATGCGCTACGAAGCCTCTAGAGCACTCACACCTACACTTGTGCTCGCACTGGGCACTGTATTCATGCTCTACTACTATGCTTGATTCTTCTGCTCAATTGTAGGATCTTCTGTTGGCTTCTCACTTTTATCTTCAGTTGCTATAAAATATTTGGATCTTGTATTTGCCTTGTCCTCCATGAACCTGACATCCTACTTGACTATAATCCTACTATCCTCTGGGATGAATATCTTGTATTCCTTCAAAGTTTCATTGTAGCCAACAAAGTAACCTCACTCTATAGTATTATATAACTTCAACCATATGTCTCCTCAAATGTGACAGTGCTCTAGGTAACCAAATATCGTAAAATGAATGAGATTTGGCTTCTCCCTTGTTAATCTCTCCTTGGGTGTCATATTGTCAAGTGCTCTATGTGGTACCCTATTCTGAATATAGAATTTTGTAATACATGCCTCATCCCATAAATAGCATGAGATATCATGGTTGTAGAACATCACTCTAGCTTCCTCTGAAATAGAGCAGTTCTTCCTCTGAACAACCCCATTCTACTGCGGATAATAAGGAACCATTAACTCTCTCCTGAGTCTTGCCCTGGTAAAACAAATCTTGGAATTATTTGTTGGTGTATTCACCTCTATTGTATTACTGAAGAGTTTATATATTTCCACTTGTTGCATTCTCCACTAGAGCTTTAAACTCCTTAAAGTGACTGAAGACCTCATCCTTGGTCTTTAAGAAATAGATCCAGGTTTTACTTGAGAAATCATCGATAAAGGTTGAAAAATACTCATACTCTTGGAGAGATTTCATCGACATCAACCAACACATATATGAATGCTTTGGATTAAGTATCCCCTCTGATCTATTGTCACTCCTTGGAAAACATTCTTTCACAAACTTCCTGTTATAGATCCATTTGGGCACATCACTCCCATCATTCAAATCAGTACCATTTAGTTGCTACATTCCCTAGACAAGTCATCACTTTGGATGCCTGCTTCCCTGAGAGTTTCTTGGCCTGAAGCCCTCTAGAAATGCCTCTTTGAGGGACCAACGCAACCTTGGTCAGGGGTAAGTGTGCTTCAGTGCAGGTAGGCCCATGTAAGGGTGCTTTCCAGAGCACTTACGCCCGCTTTGACTTGCGTTGGGTGAGATTGAGCAAAATCATCATAGGGTTCTAAGAATATTCTTATCTTCTAGAACCATTTAGAATATTCCCACACTTATCATCTCATATGAGCTTGAAATTGGATAGGGAATGAGTTAGATAACCTCCTGTCCTCTCATCCCTTCCTCCATGGAAAGTAACTCTAAGTTTGGAAGGCCATTCAATACCCTCATTTATGACCAAACCTCCATTTTCCTATAGATTGAGCACTCATCTAAGTGATGAGGGGCTGGACTTTGAGAATTTGTAAGGAGATACCATTGGTGTGAGGATTGAGATTGTAAGCAAGTATTGTTATGCTATTGGAGTGTTGTGATTTTGATGTGATGTTGGCTGGAACCCCAAGCTGGAAGGGTGACAATGGATCACACTTCATGGTTGTAATTCTTCCTTCTACTTAACAAAATTGTTTACACTTTTTCCCATATTCTTGTCTTCATGTATGATGATTATATGTGTAAATTATTTCGATTCCATTTTCTTATAGTAGATATATCTCTTGATTTGATTGGATTTTGTCCTATGTTTATGATTGCAGGTACTTGTTGAGTGGATTATGTTCGAGAAGGAGCGATAGGAGCTATACAAAGGAGACAAAGGGAAAGCAAAAGATAACAAGTAGGTCCCTTATCTTATTTATCTTCTATAGAAAAAGGTTAAGTGCTTTAAATATGTTGTTCTAGGTGTAGCTACCCACCTAGGGAAATTGTGTTTATCTGTAGATGCAAAATTCCACACAACAAATTCGCGACTCCGTTGGGGAACGATCATCCTAGTACACCATAGTAGACTTTACTTGCTTCCATTAATCTTATTTTAGCATTTTTGAAGCACTTTTTGGTAAAAATTGTGCTTGCAACCCCCTAGGATGGCCTCTCTAGCACCAACGCAGGTTTGGTCTAGAGACAGAGCACTACAGAGCCCCCCTGGCTTGAGGACAGTGCTTTGAAGCGCACTGTCTCCCATTCAAGGCTACGTTGATCCTGCTTAGGTCAAAATTCAACCTTTGACTTGATTTTTCCCAAATTTCCTTCTGTTTCTTCTTGCTGAAAGATCAATGATGCTTGTGTCTCTGAAATCAATTTGTTTTTCCTTTGTTAGCCCTACTTTGGCCTTGATTTTTTAGTGTTTATTAAATGATTTATTTATCACTATCAACTCATCGACAAAGTTAGTTTATAATCGATTAATCTTTTTTCAAAATAAAGTGTCGTAAAATTCTTCATTTCTTTCTAATCAAAACTGTCGTAAAGTCTTTGTTCTTGCAAAAAGATTGATTGATTGTATGTGCATTAGTTTCCTTTTGTTTATTTCAACATTAAGGGAATTGAAAAGAAAAACTTGCATTGTGCATTGAAAGAGTTTGTGTGTGCTAATAGGAATAGTTTAGGGAAATTGCATTAGATGTGTTATTTGTTCTTTGATTAAAAGAATCTAACTGCTCTCTCCCTACTAGCTAAGGTTTTCATTGTTAAAATTGAATAAAAAGAATGCATATGATATTAGTTGCATTCTATGAATTTCAAAATAAATCACGTGGTGAACCTTGAAAGGTAAATTCTTAATCAAGATCAACTTAAAATTAACCTCAAGTTACCTAATGGAGCATTGTAACTTAACACATAACATTTAGAGGTCTAGGCCAAAGATGTGTTCTGGGGTCGTTAAACGTAAAAGTTGTCGCTAACTTGTCTACAATACATTCTGAGTGTGATACCTCATTCCATGTACATGAGTATATCATAGCTTATCCACGTACCTTCGGGTATATAGGGCAATGTTACAGTATGTAAAGTATAAAGGAATGCTCTCACTGTGCGGTTTCACATTAGATAACGCTAACACAGATTGGGCCTACACGTACTTTCGGGTATATATGGGAGGACTACACTAGGTTGCTATCCATCATTAGGTAACCACTCGGTCACCTTGTACACTGTGATACACTGAAAACAAAATTCGAGGAGATTGCCTACCCGTACTTCTCAGTTCGCTAGAAGGTATTCTGCAATTCATAGTTGCTTGGTAATCCTTTTGCCTAGATTATCCCTCTCTTGTTTTGTTATGTTATTTTGATTAAAATAAATTAATTTACCGCGGATAACATCTTCCATGTCACTCCTTAGTTTACCTTAGGTTAAAACATATGGCAATAACTCTAAAGTCCATTGATCAAGGAATTCCTTTTGATGGGAATCCTAGTCCTTTTCCTCCTTTCGAAAACATTGGTGCTTCTTATATGGCTACATTATCCCTTCCGAGATTTACCATTGGCTTTCCAGTATGGTTGTTTTCAACTTCCTTGGTTCAAAATGTCATGATTTCTCCACAGTCGAGTACTCCTCCAACAAGACAAAATCAACCTCTAGTTGATCCTAAAGCTGACCCTTTGCCTTCTTCCTTGGTTTTTTCTTCCTCTCCTTCTTCCTCTTCGCGTGGTTAAAGTATTGACACTAGTAACTAGGTGGATACGAAGAAGAAGAAGAAGAAGAAGAAAATTCAGCAGGGGGTAACTAAGCAACCATTGCTTCGAATGCAACTTCTGATGAGAAACCATCTAATAAGCCTCACAAACTTCGATATCCTTGAAAACTTTGTACGGGAGATCATCTTCTTAGAAATTGTCCTAATATTCCTCAGATCTTAGAAGAATGTACATTGTCCTGTGTCATCAACTTCTAGAGATCATGCTGGTGACACACCATCAACCAGTGGTATGAAAGTTCATGGAAAGAAAGGTAAATTTAAGTTTCCCTGTAGGTTATGTGAAGGGAATCACCCCATTCACCTTCGTCCCTATCTAGATGAAGCCAAAAATGTGTTGGATTATCTTCCTACTCTACACAGAAACTTCCATTTGGTAACAAGAGACTCTCCCTTAATCCTTCACTAGTTGATGAATTGATTGACCCAAATCAACCATCAGTCAAACCCACTCTCTCTGAATGTGAATCCCATGAGTCTATACCTAATCAATCATAGGTCGAGGAAACAGTTGACCCAATTTCACCTTCAGTTAATCGTACCTTTCCCGTAGAGAGTGAGTATGATACCACTCAGGTTCTTTTCATTTCTTTATATTCCAATGAGCTTGGAGGAAATCCTCCTGTTCCATCAAGATAGGAGGAAAATCCTTTCATTCTCGTAACTCAAGGGGCTAATTCTCTCGTTCTTACAATGTCATCTTCCTTCTTATGTTCCTTTCCAGATCATAGTACGGGTTTGTAATATGATTATACCTGGCACTATTATAGCTAAAGGTGCATCTGTGAGTATCCTTTCCTCCACTGCTTGGCAAGCACTTAGTTCACCGCCACTTGTGCCAGTTACCCAAAATTTGTTGCTTTTAATAAAGGAACCAGTCAACCATTAGGGATCCTTCCTCAGTTGCCTATCACTTTGGGAGGAATTTTTTTAATCTCATTGTGATGGTAGTCTCAGGCCCTTTAGATTACAATTTACTTCTTGGGCGTGAATATGTTTATGACACGGGAGATATTGTTTCAACACTCTTTTGAGTGACGCGTTTTCCACATGAAGGCAGAATTTTCACCGTTGACCAACTTTCATTTCTCGGTCCAAAAATGGCTTCTAGTAAACCATGTTCCCTAATTGGTCCTTTTGTCCCAATTATATCTTTCCTACCACAGGTCAATTATGTGGCAACCCATTCCATGCCTACATCAATTGAAGATCAATTCTATGATGTTGTACATTATGTACTGGGGGCATTGGAACCAGATCTCTGATTCCTTGTTATGGATCCCTTCCAGAGCATTATTCTCCCATATGATGAGAACCTCTTGGAAGTCATGACATCTTATGGATCGTGAATAAGGAATATGAGGATAGTACTTTTACTATGTCAACCTCATTAAAAAGTGAAACAGGTCCCCTGAGCATAGTTCCTTATCTTGTGTCAAGCTCGTTAAAAAATGAAACAAGTAATATGAGGATGGTTCTTTTATTGTGTCAACCTCATTAAAAAATGAAACAGGTCTAGGAGGACGGTTCCTTGTCTCATGTCAACCTTGTTAAAAGATAAAACAAGGAATATGAGGATAATTCTTTTATTGTGTCAACCTCATTAAAAAATGAAACAGGTCCCCTGAGCATGGTGCCTTGTCTTATGTCAAGCTCATTAAAAAAGGAAACAAGGAATATGAGGATAGTTCTTTTACTGTGTCAACCTCATTAAAAAATGAAATAGGTCCAGGAGTGCAGTTCCTTGTCTTGTGTCAACCTCATTAAAAAATGAAACAAGGAATAGGAGGACAGTTCCTTGTCTTGTGTCAACCTCATTAAAAAATGAAACAATGGTTATGAGTAGAGTTCCTTATATTGTGTTGAACTTGTTGTAAAATGAAACAAGGTCCCTTGGAGCAAAGTTCCAAGTCGAGTCTTTGATTAGATCTCATAACATCTCAGTCGAGTCTTTCACTTGATCTCAAAAATGAACCTTCATTCCATCCACCTCATAGGCATGAGTAGTTTATTTAGGTGAATTCAATGAAGCTTGGGGGGCATGCACCTAATCTCAAGTCATCACGCTGGGGGCATGTAAATTGAATCAAAGCATAGTTTTTCGTTTCAAGCTTTTGTAAACATGAAACTGAATGCAAGCATAGTTCCCTATGGTTCAAGCTTGAGTAAAAATGAACCCATCTCCATTTCAACCCTCATGATTGCCAATCTATCAGCCTCTTTCGTTAGATGAGCCTTGGTTTTTCTCCTTCCATCGTCACTATATTCTCGGTCAATCATACTCTTTCACTTGATTTTTTTACCCTTTTTGAGGAACAATTGCAATGAGTGTCTTATTAGCTAGCCTATTCACATAAATCAACATGTTTTGAGAAGTTCCAACATCACTGGAACTAGTTGCTATCCTAGACACCACTCGTTCCTCAAAGTGGAGTCCTCTTTAAGCTCTTTTTAGACTCTCGAAATATAAAAAGATTGTCGAGCGCTTGTCCTTTTCAACTCGTTAATAGATTGGAAACGACTTCTACTCAGTATAAGTGTAACCCTTTTCCAGACTAAGATAGATTATTTACAAAAAAGGAATACATTGATCAAACATGGTCAATAGGTTCTCTCTCATATTTTTTTATGATTTTTCAGAATTGAGAGACAAATCTACGAAAAAGAACTTGTGTAGTTTTCATTTTGTCCCTTTTCAAACTCTCTAAACATGAAAAGGACTGAGTTATCATTATTGTTAAACTCATTAAAACATCAAATAGAGACAAACTTTTCCATCATGACAAGACTGAGTTTCACCTTTGCTAGACTCGTTAAAAAATCACTAGCAATGGATTCACCCGAAGGGTGGAATTATACAACAAGCATGTTTTATCATCCTCAAGCTTGATAAAAAATAAAGAGGTACTGGTCAGCAATGACTGGGGAAAATGGGAAAAGGGGTAAACCACTTTATGACAGCAAGTTTCTCTTAAGCATGACACTTTCACTTCATCATTGTGACTACATGGGTTGGGTTATCTGCTTGATGGTAATCATACCTTGGTCTATCACACCATTCATTACTTTGGTTTTGGGTCAATGTTTCCAATTCACTTAGTGTCACCGACATGTTCAAGATAAGTCACTCAGTTAAAATTCATCCTTTGCAATACTCATAAACCTTCATTTTCATGACCACCATTCTTGAACCTTGTGTCGTTGGTCAAATTTCGTCTCCAAAATCATTACACTCATTTCATGTCGTTGATGTGGGACACATCAAGGCCCTCCTGCGACGAGTCACTTCTTGTCGACATCAATACATTATCCAAGAAGTTGACTTAGAAACACCCTTCCAGTACCTTGAGGCTTGCATACATCAATGGTAGGTTTCTCGCTTCCGACAATAGGTTGACATCACTGGCCTTTGACCAAAACACTTTGTATGGTGTTCGACATCAAAACATCCATTCACCATGCAGAATGTACTGCAGTACCTTGAGGATCATTATCATTATCAATGATTTCTCTCGCATCTGTTAACAACTTACATCATTGGCTAGAAATTAGATGGTGTCTTCCCATGTTCGACTTTAGATCATATATTTGTATGTTTAGACTCGTACTTGAGTGAACAATTGAATGAGATAGAAGACCCTGAATCTAGTTCATCCATCCGAGTTGCGATTTTAGGAAAGTACCAAATCATCTGTACAATGGATTTACATTGATGGCCATCCCATCATGGGTCTATATCTGTAGACGACTATCTATATACTTGTAATGAAAGTTTATATGCTAATCATGGGTATGAATTCCCTCAGCGATTCATGAAAAAATCAAAATATCATGATATTATGTATTGTAATCTATGCAGGTCATCATCCACTTCAGAACCTCCTCATCACATCGTAAAGCATACCACTTGACCTTATTATTTTTGACTTCATGCTTTAGGGGGTAGCTATTACAGATCCATTTGGGTACATCACTCCCATCATTTAGATTAGTACCATTAGGGCTCGTCAAACCCTAATTCAGTTGCTACATGCCCTAGACAACTCATCACTTTGAATGCCCCCTTCCCTAAGAGTTTCTTGGCCTGAAGCCCTCCAAAAATGCCTCTTTGAGGGAAAAATGCATCCTTGGTCAAGGGTAAGTGCGCTTCATTGTAGGTAGGCCCATGTCAAGGTGCTTTCCATAGCCCTTAGGCCCACTTTGACCTGTGCTGGGTGAGATTGAACGAAATCATCATAGGGTTCTCAAAATATTCTTATCTTCTAGAACCATATAGAAGATTCCCACACTTATCTTCTCCTATGAGCTCGAAATTGGATAGGGAATGAATTAAGTTACCTCCTATCCTCTCATCCCTTCCTCCATGGAAAATAACTCTAAGTTTGGAAGGCCATTCAATACCCTCATTTATGACCAAACCTCCTCCATTTTCCTATAAATTGAGAACTCATCTAAGTGATGAAGGGCTGGACTTTGAGAATTTGTAAGGAGATACTATTGGTGTGAGGATTGAGATTGTAAGCAAGTATTATTATGCTGTCGGAGTGTTGTGCTTTTGATGTGATGTTGGTTGGAACCCCAATCTGGAAAAGTGACAATGGACTGGACTTCATGGTTGTAATTATTCCTTCTACTTAATAAAGTTGTTTACACCTTTCCCATATTCTTGTCTTCATGTATGGTGATTATATGTGTAAATTCTTTCTATTCCATTTGCTTATAGTAGATAGATCTCTTGCTTTGATTGGTTTTTGTCCTCTGTTTATGATTGCAGGTACTTGTCGAGTGGATTAAGTTCGAGAAGGAGTGACGAGATCCATACAAAAGAGACAAAGGGAAAGAAAAAGATAACAAGTAGGTCCCTTGTATTATTTATCTTCTATAGAAAATGGTTAATCACTTTAAATCTGTTGTTCTAGGTGTAGCTACCCACCTAGGGAAATTGTGTTTATCCGTAGATGCAAAATTTGACATAACACTTCCCCAACACATATCCTCTGCAAACATCATCATACTCTGTGCTCACCTCTGGAACACATGTCACCATCACATGAATAATTCTAAGTGCTCCATGATGAATATGACCCATCCTCCTATGTCATAGCTCCCCCTGATAGATTGGATTGATGCTTCTAACTAGTTCCTTAGGAGTGTCCATCTATATTTTATATAACGTCCACTACTCACTCATAATGTTCTAAGTGACCTCCAATCTGTGTGCTTCAATCGAACCTGTTCCCCTCTAAAGATAAAATGATATCCTCTGTCTTGAAGTATCGAGAACAGAGATCAAGTTCATCCCCAAGCCTGGCACATGCAACACATCATGAATAAGAATCACCTTGCATTTCTCCCTTTGAAATAGAACAATCCCTCTTACAATTGGGTTGCACTTAGACTTATTCCCCATTTGAATCTAGAACCTAATGTCCTCTTCCTTGTAACTGGAGAAGTACTCTCTAAATCCTATCATATTAGATGACATTCCATTGTATATATACCAGACACCTTGTTAAGTTGAACTATATAGGAAAATTATCAATGTGAATGTTCCATCCTACTAGAGAGCTCATCTACATTTGTTCAAAATGTTACTTGCTTCTTGCACTTCTTCATGTGAGGAAAATTGCTAACATAGTGGCCAAACTTGTGACATCCATAACACTTGAACTTTGATAGGTTCTTCTTCCTCTTATCTCCTTTTGATCTAGATCCCTTCTTTTCCTTTCCTTTCTTGCTAGAGCAACATTTTATTTCTCCTTATCCACCTTTGGTGCCTTTCCACTGCTACTGGTGCCATTAACCGAGATGATCCTAAGATCCTCCTAAGTGAACTCACTCCATAGAAAATCCCATCCTAGAACTATATCTCACCCATAAATTACTTGGACGAGCATACTCAATTAATTAGAAAACCCATTTTATGTCATGCACACTAGCTCATCGACACTAGGATTGTCTCCTACTACAACTAACTCATCTTTGGTAAGTCAAAATATGGTAATGTAGGAAGCCACATCTTCTCACTTATATTGCTTGATGCTCCTTAACTTTCCTTTGATAATCATATTCCTATTCTTCAAAGGATTCTGGTATGGATTTATTATGGAATCCCACATCTTCTTCATTGTGTCTTTCTCTGTAATATGTGGAACAATATGGTCCTTGAATCCATAAAGGATAATCCTCTTTTCTTTGGCATTTTCTTTCCTATAGGTTTCCAGCTGATGTGGATTTGCAGGTATGGGCATAACATTCTCTGCATACTCCTTCAGTCCATACACATGCAACAAGAATGAAAATCTGGCCTTGAACGTACCAAAATTAAAGGCTCCACCCAACCTATCTTGATCTCTCAAACATGTTGAGACCATATTTGGAAAACTAGAAATATAGTGGAAACCAAATAAGTTGGAGAAATAAATTGAAGAACTCGAAATGGGTTAAAACCCTCGGTTTTCCCTTCCTATGTTTGCACAAATATTCATTATACCCTACAACCTTCTCTAGTACCATGTGAAATTTTGATTTACTATTGCAATTATTGGTTAGTATTCTCCTGTATTATTATATTAATTGTATTCTGCAATTAAATTGTGGCAAAGACTGAAAAAACACCACTGCAATGTCATCGAAAAATAAATAACCACATAAACTGAGAAAATTATGCACACACACACACACAAATAACGGACACCAATATCTTTGGACAAATGACCCTGGAAAAACCCTAAAGTGAAAGCAAGTTATGCAAATGAGGGTTTTATTATTAATTATTCTACAAATCAAAGAGTTCATCAAATTCTTTCTTGACACTCGAAAAGCTCTGGTGATTCTCTTAACTAGAAAAGTGGATTTGGAAACACAAAGTTTCATTCTATAAAACCTCATGGCCTCCTACTTGCAACTTCCATTGGCTACTCTAGATATGCATACAACCATCCTAGAATTCACTCAACCTCTAGAAAATTGTTCTTGTAACATCGTCTTCCACGTGCAACTATACTAACAAACTTGCACCTCCTTTAGCAACTAGAAATCAAATTGATTCCCAGTTATGCACAATATATAATGCAACCTTATTTCAAAATAATTCACCCTCTATTTCCTTCTCTTGGCATGTTGGAATCTTGTGAAGAATACCTCTGAAAATCTCTTAGGTTTTCTTGATAAAACCCTACTGCTAGTGTCCCTTCACTCCCTTTACATCCTTGCTATCACTGCAAATTTTTGTTTCAATATGTTATCCAAATAACCCATTGACCTCCTCTTATAATTTCCCATTAACAAGTCAACGACCATGATCTAATCTCAATAGGTGACTAAGATCATATTGACCCCTTCTCATGAATTTTCTAGAAGTATCTAGAGGAAAATCAATTTAGCCCAATTAATACTGATTAAGTAAGCTATTTCCCTAAGTTAGACTCTGTAAAATTAATTAATTGCTTAATTAATTCTAATCAAGGCATTTTCTTGTGGAACATTTTTTGAGTATGGAGAGAATGTGTTCACTAGCCTCATAGACATAATCTAAGACTCAAACACCTGTCTAAGTTGCGTAAACTAACAATCATACCTCCTTTGTTAAAACTTTTTATAATGTGATACATATAATGAAGGATGAGGCCAACTATTGCAACTAAATAATACTTTAATGGATGTGATGTATGCAATTGGTTTCACTAAGAGGCACATTCAACAACCCAATATAAGGGAGATGTCTAATTTCTCCCATGTTTAACACCCCCCGGCCACCCTCTCCTCCCCTGAGTTGACATGTGTATGTTTTAAAATAAAATAAAATAAAATATAGTCTAAATAAAAAAATAGGTTGATTTTAATAAAACAATTATAAATATACATATTTGGTTAGTTTTCATTAAAATAATTATAAGACATTAATAATACCTCTTACTATGATCACTCGATTTGTTGTTAATATTGCAACACATTATGAACGAGATATGGTAAAAATATTTCACATTCACTGTCAAAGCCATAAATAAAATATTTGGATATATATATTAAGTAACATGATTTTATATCAACTTTAGGAACAAAAATTAATTAAAAAAAAGACTTATATTTTCCTTATGAATATTTCAATATAGGACTTAATTATTTTAATATCCTTATTAATGGATATATACACACACACACACATTAGAAAAATATTTCAATGCTCAAAAGGAAGAAGTAATTGAAAATAAAATAATTACGATGTAAGGCATTCCTCTTTCAAAACAACTCCCCTAGCTTCCACTGTAACAGTTTGCACCATTGGATGAGATGTTAGACAATTACAATTTTTGAGGTCATAGGATTAATAATTAATTAATAATTAAGGAAGGCTCCACAAAAGGGTGTTTCAATTGGCTTTGGAATTAGATCAGATTGTGGGGTGTTGTTTGAAAGCAACTTAATTCCCCCCACTGATCGTATTGTAAGAAAAGGTGTCCATCGAAGTACAAAACATGGTATTTCTTGTGGAATGTGGTACGTTGGAAGGGTTCAAAGAATAAGGAAGAAGGATGGTAATAGGGTGTTTTATTACCATAATGATATTGACCTTTTGGATAGATTAGAAGGCATCGAGCTTAAATTATGCTAGTATAGTAGAATAAAGGGGCAATGCATGTATAAGTATGATTTGACATATCATGCTTTTGTACAACTTGAATATGTTATAGCAATCACAAACTTATCATACAATGCTAGGAATGATACATACAAATTAGAAGAATGTGATTACAAAGTTTTTTTCAAATTTTTTGAAACTTTTGAACAAGGTAGATTTTCAAAACATTCTTCTTTCTCTTTCCTTATGTATTTCCATATGTTTGATCATTTATAAATAATTATTGGTTGTATTTTTGTTGATTTGTTCGTATGAATCTGATGTTAATTTTGTACTTTTTGGTTTTAGGTCTAGTGAATAGTTCAAATGGTGAATGTTAGGATAACTCAACCTTTTCTTGTTACCTGCTTTCTGGTGTAAGTTTCTTTCACTAGTCATTCATCCTTTTGTAGTTGTGTTTCATTCAAATGTTAATTTGGTCCCTCTGAAGTTGGTCCATTTAATCATGAAAAACAAGAAGAGGTGGTTCCTTTTTCATGAATATGTTTTATGGATAAGTATGTGGTTCTTCTTTTTTTGTGTAAATCAGATAGTTATATTATATAACAAAATAGAGTACAAAAATTCTGCTAATGCAGATGGACAACTGGGACAGACTATCCAACAGGACTGAGCAGACTGAAATGCTAGAGGCACACCACGCAGGGCGGCAGCGGCAAACCTTATTCGCATACACCCCGAGGGTCGTTACATAGTAAACCGATACATTGACATTGTTAAAACCAGAGAAAGCCAAAAAGAGTTGAAGACCCAGAACAGAAGACAAAAAGAGCAGAGGCAGAGTCTATATGTGCTTGCCCATCAGACTGATGGTGTCCAGGCCCATTTGAGCAACATGGGTATTAACCCTTGCTTGCATGGCATTTAGAACATTGTCGCCCTGCTCCGTGGCGTTTGAAGTCTGAGTGGCACAGGGGCCCTGGTTGATGGTGTCTTTAAGCAGCTTGATAAGGAGAGTAAGCTTGCGGTCCACGACATGGATGGCATCCTGAACCCTGGTGATGCGGCTGTCCAGAGTGTTGTTGAAGTCCAAGATTTTGGCCATCTGCGCGTCAGTCAAGTTCACTTCCGTAATGATATTTGGCCTCTCCTTTTCCATGGATTCTAGCACTTTGGCTATCAGTGTCTTAATGCGCCAGCTTTCCGCTCTGGTGCGCACGAACTGAGTAGCCCTTTTAGCTGGGGTTCCTGGATCATGCAGCCAGTTTACTTCTGCCGCAACATCCTCCTCCGTGCGACCTTCTTCTTCCTATTTAACCTTGTTCTCCAGATCCGCCACTTTGCGCTTGTGCTTGGCAGTGGCTCTGGTCTCATACCCTTTCTTAGCTTCATGGAGGTCCTGATTCGCTGCAGCACAAAGGCTACCACTCACATCCATGACTCCCCTGCTATGCCTTCTCTCACTACACCGATTATCGTTGGCAGTATTGTTATCACCCGTCACTAGAGCAGAAGTGGGATGAGCTGGGTTGCAATGTCTTGCTTTATAGCGTCTTCGATTATGAAATCGCCTGCGGGTAGTAGTTGTCCCACTTAAGCTTTGGGTACCGCTGCCATAAATGGAAATTCGGTTCGCATAGACGAGTCCAAGGCGGGTAGAATCCGGGAGGAGGTGGCTGCTCATGCCTTGATTGCTTTGATGCCAAGTAAAGTGTACGATGGAAAGATCATGACGGTGATTGGAAGTTGCGGGGGTGCTCTGTGTATCAGCCTGCTGATTTCCCCTATTCCGAACGTCCAGTCCCTTAACTTCATTAAGGTTTGGCTTAAATGTTCTGGGAGCCTTGCCTTGCATAATCCTGCCAGAGATGACGGATTGGCTAGTACTGCTGCAGTTGATTCGATCATTTGAACTGTAACTATCGATACTTGTGCTGACATATCGCCACCGGGTTGTGCCCTGTCCTTGACGCCCTGTCACACCATCACTGAGGTTATGATTAATGCTGATGCCGATGATTTTCTCCTCCCGGTGCCTGGTGCTGGGGCCGTCACCCCTTAGGAAGAGTCGACGTGGAAATTGAACTTTTCCGCTAGCTGTTCGCATTTCACCTTGAGAGTAGGGCAGTCTACGTCTTGCCAACAACTGTTCGTGATGAGGTGCGGTGTGTCAGCCCCGTGGTTTGCCAGGAAATCGGCCACGCCATTTGCCTTTCTCCTGATAGATTGGAAGACAGTGCCTTTCAGATCTCCTATCAATTCTGCTATGTTCTCGGTAGCCTTCGCCAGTCTCCAATGTTTGGTGACTTTGCTGGTTTGAGTTCCTGCTTGGAGGCGTTGAGCCGCAGAGATTGCCAAAGAGGAATCCCCCTCTACTATGAAATTACCCTGTCTGAAGGACCTAAGAACCTTCAAACCTTGCTCCATTGCTGCAAATTCCGCTTCATTGTTCGTACATTCCCCCAACGATCTGCAAAAAATGGGGATTATGTCTCCTCTGTGATTACGTATGACTCCGCCGATGCCTGCAATACCCGGGTTACCCCTCGAAGCACCATCAAAGTTCAATTTGAGACAGGCTTCAGGAGGTGGTTGCCAACTGTGGATTTGAGAGGAGGCGCGGGCTTTATGACCTCTGGTGGGGCAGCTACTGAAGGCTTCCAGTTGAAATGTCTTTAAGATGCGTAAGTCCTTTCCTGTTGGTTTATCCTTTGGGTTGATTTTGTATTTTGCCTGAACCAGCTGTTTGATGTTGATTAGAATTGATTCTTTTGCACATTCAATACTTCGGTTTTCTTGTGTAAAGACTCGTCTATTCCTTTCTTTCCATATAGTCCACGTAATGAAACCTGGGGTACATTTCCAAATGCTGCTTACACTGTTCATACGAGAGAAGTTTTTCCTCCAATTGGTAATCGAATCCTGAATGGAGTCCCTGTTTCGATCTGTGTCTTCCAAGATTGCTTCCATCCACAGCCATAACTGCAAAGCCCATTCACAGGAGTTGAAGAGGTGATTCATCGTTTCCTCCTCCTGTAGGCACATGTGGCATTTTGAAGGTCCCTGAAATCCTTTTCTTCGTAATTTCTCCCAAGTTAGAGTTTTCTTCTGCATAAGAAGCCACAGGAAGGTTCTTATTTTTGGCCACTGAAAGTTATCCCAAATTTTGTCGGCCCAAGGAACTGTGTCGGGATGTTCTACCTGTTTGATTATGCTCCTTGCTTCTTTAAGTGAGAATTCCCCGTTACCTTTCGGTCCCCACCTGAGCTTGTCATTTTCAGCAGCTATTCTAATCTTTCTTTTGCGAATTTGTTGGTTTAGATCATGGATAATATGTTGAGGCATGCCATTCTGGTCTGGACCGAAAGCTTTCCACTCTCTCCATTCCGGGTCTTCACTGGAAGAGTTCCAGTAGTGGTTGACTCTGTTGTGGCCCTCTGTTTGGTAGGCTAACATTAGGGGTTGGAGGGTAGGAGATTCTAATTTTGGGGATTGCTGCCAAGCATCCTCCCAGAAGAGAGCTTGAGTTCCATTACGAATTTCCCAGAAGCAGTAATCCTGGATAATGCTTCTGTTAGCTTGGGCGTGATTCCAAATGGGGGATCCGTTGGGGGAATCCTGCAATCTTATGAGATCCAGATTGCTGCTGGTCGGCCTGTATTTCTCCTTCCAATGATTGGCCCAAGGGAGGTTAGTGTTTGAAATCCACTTCCACTAGATTTTGGCTCCGCAAACTCTGTTGGCAATAGAGGGATCAACCAGATTCAGGCCTCCCCTGTGTGGAGCACTTGGAAGGTATGCTTTTTGAATAATAATCTAGTGGTTTTCTAATAAGTTTCCTAATCTTTTATGCATTATAAGTCTAAAGAATAAAAGGGTTTTGATAAATTATGTGAAAATGGACAAATGAAGCTCAATCACCAATAATCGATGTTTTCTATGCAGAAGGACGCGGAAACAGGGGATTATCAAGCAGAAATAAGAAGCAAAGGGAAAGCAACTGCTGTCCCAGCGCTAGGGAACCGGATGCGGACGCGATCAAGTAAAATTAGAGCTGAATGATC
>APFE030806405.1:0-25153 GCA_000404065.3 Pinus taeda | reverse complement strand
CCTTGTCCGTTCATTTTGGTGAATCGTTTGAGGGTGCGCGTGTGAACTCGTTCGAGCGGGTTGTTCGAGTGAACTCTTTCAGGCGGGTCGGTCGAGGGCGCACCCGGGCGAATGAGCCCATATCAAAAAATGCTAATTTTTGACCCGAGGTTGGCTTTGTGCACGTCCATGCAGCTCGTTTGCCCGGCTCTCCCTTGTCCCTTCGTTACGGTTGTTTGGGCACCCATGTGAACTCGTTCGGGTGGGTCGTTTAAGGGCGTCTGAGTCAATTCGTTTGGGTGGGTTGTTTAAGGGTGTCTGAGTCAATTCGTTCGGGCGGGTTAGGCGAGGGTGTGCTAGGGTGAATGATCCCATGACAAAAATGCTAAGTTGTGACCCTAGGGTGGCTTTGTGCACATTTGTGCATCTCGTTTGCCTACCTCTCCCTTGTCCCTTTGTTTCGGTCTTGTGTGCAACCATGTAAACTCTTACAGGCAGGTCGTTCGATGGCACTTGTGTCAACTCATTCGGGTGGGTCGTTCGATGGTGTCCGTGCAAACTCGTTTGGGCGAGGGCATCCATGTAAACTCGTGTGGGTTGTTGTGGTGCAGTGCCCTGGCTCGTCTTAGTCCCCTTGTGCCCAACCAAATGATACAAGTGACAGGCTTCCTTTTCGTGTGAAAGGTGGGTTGGTAATTGAGTTGTGTTTTCGGGTTTTCCTAAAGGATGGCCTTGGGTCATTTGTAGGGTGGACGATTTTCATGTTCTCTCCATCCCCACTCGGTAGCGCATGAGCGGTAATGTTGGCCATGCTCGTCCTGGGAGGCATATGTGAACAATTTCCCTTCTGCTCTCTAAGTTGTTGGAGCTGTATGGGTTGTTCTGGTGTGGCTCCCCGACTCGTCTTGGTCTCCTCGTGCCCCTCAAGATGATACCAGCTACAGGGTTTCTTTCCGTGTGAAAGGTGGGTTGGAAATCGAGTTGTGTTTTCGGGTTTTCCCGAAAGATGGCCTTGGGTCGTCTGTAGGGTGGCCGATTTTCATCTTCTCTCCATCCCCACTCAGTAGCGCATGAGCGGTAACACTGGCGATGGTCGTCCCAAGAGGCATATGTGAACAATTCCCCTTCTGCTCTCCAAGTTCTTGGAGTTGTATGGGCTGTTGTGGTGTGGCTCCCCGGCTTTTCCTGGTCTCCTCATGCCCCTCTAGATGATACCAGTGGCAGGTTTTCTTTCCGTGTGAAAGGTCAGTTGGGAATCAAGTTGTGTTTTCGGGTTTGCCTGAACGATGGCCTTGGGTCATTTGTAGGGTGGCCGATTTTCATCTTCTCTCCATCCCCAATCAGTAGCGCATGAGCGGTAATGTTGGCCATGCTCGTCCCGGGAGGCATATGTGAACAATTCCCCTTCTGCTCTCGAAGTTCTTGGAGATGTATGGGTTGTTGTGGTGTGGCTCTCGGGCTCGTCGTGGTCCCCTTGTGCCCCCCCAGATGATACCAGCGGCAGGTTTTCTTTTCGTGTGAAAGGTGGGTTGGAAATCGAGTTGTGTTTTCGGGTTTGCCTAAACGATGGCCTTGGGTCGTTTGTAGGGTGGCCGATTCTCATCTTCTCTCCATCCCCACTGGGTAGCGCATGAGCGGTAATGTTGGCCATGCTCGTCCTGGGAGGCATATGCGAACAACTCCCCTTCTGCTCTCCAAGCTGTATGGGTTGTTGTGGTGTGGCTCCCTGGGTTGTATTGGTCCCCTCATGCCCCTCTAGATGATACCAGCGACAGGTTTTCTTTCTGTGTGAAAGGTGGGTTGGAAATTAAGTTGTGTTTTCGTGTTCGCCTGAACGATGGCCTTGGGTCGTTTTTAGGGTGGCCGATTTTCATCTTCTCTCCATCCCCACTCGGTAGCGCATGAGCGGTAATGTTGGCCATGCTTGTCCCGGGAGGCATATGTGAACTGTTACACAGTAATTTGTCACTGTTGGTCACCGTCCCTGTTACCCTTGTTTTCATACATTGCAGGACACATTTCGGGACCTGTGACCAGTGACATAACCTAAAAACACTTGGATTATGTTCCCCTGAGTATGTACTTCATGTTCCCTGAAGACACCTTTTGCAAATTATCCCTAAAAAGTGCCCTTTTTCCATTGGCGCAGGTACACAGTGTCTTACCTGCGCCAATGACTCAGAACCTCAAAAGGGGGCACGCCCATTGGCACTTTGTCCTAGAAAAACACTCGCGCCACCTAAATTTGGTTATGATTTTTGGCCAACGCGCACCCATATGTTTTTTCCTCTCTTATCATGAAGTTCTTTGAGGGAAAAATCCACATGATAGAGGTCGAGAGTCATCATTTATCCATGGCAACTATCCTCAGTGGCTTTTCAGGGATAATGCCAATCCACAATGGGCGTCCTGGTACATTGTATCTTCCTCCCTTCTCCATATATAAATGACTATCCTCATGCATTAAAAAAGCTATTTTTGCTAGATTCTTTGTGAGTGCTGAAGTAATGCTAGAGTGATAGTAAGAATTGTGAAGCATAGGGAGGTTATGTTGCTGGAATCCTGAGAGAGAGAAGGTCTTTTGCAAGGCATATGTAGCTGCTTGCCTAGTCAGAGAATAGGTTCAACGTCAGAACCTTGGTTGTATCTTTCTCTGCTTTTACTCATTAATAGACGACTATCATTATGGTTCCACTCATGTGTCTTTATAATGATGATTGAGTTATATCTTTTCTGGCTGATATATAGTTGCATCTATTGGATTTTATGCTTGTATTTGTGTCGTTCTTTGCATGTGCAGGTGTCCGTTCACGAGGATTGTGGGGATTGTGACCAGCCGGAGCAAAGGAACGGGAGCAACGATTCTTCTACAAGTACTAGCATTGGAATCCAGGTAGGCCATCGTCATCGATATTTGATTTGCAATTAGGAACCTGCATGTTAGCGTTGATTGATTATTGCTAGACCCATGTTGGGCTAGTGGGATCGCCTCTGTCCGCAGAGGGGATTTACCTGTTCAATAATTTGGCGACTCCACTGGGGAGTTTAGCATGTTGTTTGATTTGTAAAATTTGGACGGAGCCTGAAGTATGGCCAGATAGCCTTCGAAACACTATTTCTTTGCAGTAGTGAAGTAGACCAAAGCCACTTCAGTCAATCTCCGGTTTAGTTTACGGACTAAACAATTTTGAGTTTGTCTTGCATGTTAGTTTTGCTCTTGTTTGCTTGCTTGGATAGCTTTCTGGGTTAAATTTCTTGCTGTTTCTTGCTTCCTGGCATTCCTAGATACTGTAAACCAAGCTTTGGACTACCTGTTTTGTTTTTTTACTTGGCAAACTTTATTAGCGTGGTTTTTCCTCTGATAGTCGCGCCAGTTGGCGCCTGTTGCTAACTGACAACCCGCGCCAATCCCTTTATAGCGCGAGTTGCAGTCTGACAGTCGTGCCAGACTTGTTAACTTTTTCAGTTAGCTTGTTTGCCAGTCTTCTGAGCTTGGATTTGTATCTTGCTATATCTTTTACAGCTTCTGGAAGTGTGTTGGACCTTTATGTGACTGGTTATTATTTTTTTGTCTTTCAGTTGTTTGCTTATTTCTATCGATTTTATATCTTAGCCCTAGTGGCTTTGCATGTCGAGCCTTTTGTGGGAAATTATGGTTTGATGATCCAGTTAGCTTTTTGGTTGTTTTCCGCACTCATCTAGTGGTTGTGAAAGTTTGGCATTCTATGCTGCAAGTAATTCACTTTTAGCTTGTTTATTTTTTGCTTGACTTCATCTGAACTTAGATCACATGGTTCATTGAAAGTCTTTGTGTTTTCCTTGCTTTGATAGGTCATTTTGACGTTTCAGAATTGGTTCTATATTCCTTTGAGTGAATTGTGTTTGCTTATATTTGTGAATATCTCTTGAGATTTGTTGAGTGCATCATGCTATCCTAAAAGAAAGAAAAAACAAAATATCTTTTGCATTTTATTAATTAGCATTTCTTGTTATTTGTTTCTTTTAAAAAGAAAAAGATTTTTTTTTTTCATTTCTTGTTATTAGCTGTATTAGGATCTTTGTTGATCATTTTGTTTGTGTAAAGATCTCAACTCTCCTGTAGATAGAGTTCATTGAATGAAATGATATAATTTTGGCATATAGTTTGCATTTAGGAAGTTTCGAGAGATCACATACGGTAGGAGCAAAAAACTGAAACATAATTGAAGATAAACTGTAAAATGAACTGAATGAACCTAACAACGCATTGGAACATAACGCACATATTCTAGAGGTCTAGGTTAGAGACGTGTTCCGTCATCTTTAAACCTGGTAGCTTACTGTTGAGTGGTTGGGTGATTCCTCCACGGTGAAACGATAGGTGCAAGTATGGATTGTGCTCCCATGTACCATCGCGTATATATTGGGAGACCCCTATAGGCTTGCAACCTTTTATCCATTGGAAGCCGAGTCTGCCACCTTATAAGCCGTAATGCACTGAACACAACATTCGGGAAGATTGACTGTAGTACGAGAAGTCTTTGGTTTTCATCTGATTGCCAAGGTGTATAAGCAGTTTTACAGATTGTTTGGCAAACCTCTTACCTAGTTCTCCAGATTAGTCACTTTTGATCCTTTTCGGACTCCCTAAAAGAAAAGGTGTAAGTGAGCATTTTGTCACTTCGTTCTCATTAAATATTCGAAGGAGACTAGAGTCATCTTTTCGTCCTTTTCTCGACTCTTAAAAAATGAAAAGGTCAAGTTCAGTGTCTTAAAACTTATTTGGCCACGATCATTATAACCCGGTTAAATTTTGTTTGAGTTAGTCTGAGTAGGGTCTGGTTTCGTTAGATTCCCTATGATTTTGTGAAGTTTCATCCTGACGAAATTACCAATCTCGTCTTCTGAGATCCCGGTTGTGAGTCAAATTCTTCCTATTGTTCCAAGTATACAACCGCTTAGCTCTCGTGCTCTAGGAGACGAGGATTACTAGTTTTATACGAAGCCTATTTGGGAGCCTTCTCAAAATGGTATCCCTTTCTGGGAATACACTTCTCCTCGGAAACCATTTCCTTCTAATATGGAAAACCCATCCCCTACTATGACTGACGAATTCGACGTTCCAGGGGACGAGATTCCCAGCACAATGGAATCTACACATGTTAGTAGAACTGCTACTACCGAAGGACTACCTCTTGGTTATAGAGCATTGCGTGATTTTCTATCATCTCCTTTGCCGACTTCTATTTGGTCACCACCCGTCTTCTCAAATACGGAGCCTTCGACTCCACCACCTCGCGGTACAGCTGTTACCTCAGTGATAACCCCTCCAACAGTATCTGTGGCTTCTTCGACCCCTCCTTTTAGTCGACCTTCGACCTCTTTCTTCCTAGGTTTTGATCCTACATCGAATGTCTCACTTGGAGGGCAATATGATCAGTATCTACCACCTCCTGGGACTAGGACAGGTCAGCTGTCAGTGGGAGATATTTCAGTTCTGTTGTCCATAGACTAGGGTTCCACCTCTTATCACGGTGGTCAAGTGTCGTATGCACAACCCGAACAACCACATCAGCAAAACCTACAAGGGCAATCCTTCCAAGGAAACCCTTTTGCCTCTAGTGGTCCCTTTTTCACCTCTCATATGCAACCTACTAGTAATCCAGGCCAACCTTCCACTCAGCAAGCTCAACCTGGTATCCAGCAAGGTTCTCATATTGGACAAACTGGTCAATCATTTGTTAACCCAAATCAACCTAACGTCCAGTATACCCAAGTTTCTGGCCAAGCTGCCCAACCAATTAGTCAGCCGACTGTCCAGTATACTCAATCTTCTGGACAAACTGGTCAGCCTCAAACACAGTTGGGCCAATCACTTGCCCAGTCCACTCTGCCATCTGGTATGATAGGACAACCTTCTGCTGCACAACAGCAACCTCAGTATCAGCAGGGAGGTCAACCTCAGTATCAGCAGGTAGGTCAACCTCAGTATCAGCAGGTAGGTCAACCTCAGTATCAGCAGGTAGGCCAAACTCAGTACCAGCAAGGTTATCCTTATGCTCAGATAGCCCAAGGTTATCCGTCTATAGGCGCTGCTCAACCCGGCACTTGGACCCAAGTAGGATCCCAAAATCCATCTGGTTCTCAAATGCAGGCTGGAGTTCAATATCAAACATTTTATCAAACTCTGCCTAGGTCTCAAACTCAATCTGGAGTCCCACCACACTACGGTTATCAACAACCTCAAGGGAAACCTTTGTTTGCCCCTTACCAGAATTATCAACAACCATATGCTACTTTTGCAGCATCGTTTGGTAATCCATACGCTGGGGGGAAAAACACAAATCCCTACGGTCAGCACACCATGGGGGCAACCACCACCTGGTTGGAACCCGGGTGCTTCATCCTACCAGCAGCCCCAGACGTCTTTCAATCCTCAGTTACCGTTCTTAGCGACTTTAGAATTACCGGATGTATCCAAACTGACTAATGATCCTATTCTTCATAATCCTTATTGGCCTCCGGTTCCCACCAAAATTCCTGGTGACTGTCCAAAATTCGATGGTAAAGCTAATGAAGATCCACAAGCTCATGTCATGACCTATCATCTATGGTGTTCATCTAATTCATGGCTTAATGATTCAATTCGGCTTCGCCTTTTTCAAAGGACTCTCACTGGCTCTGCTGTTAAGTGGTATATTGAGCTCAATCGTAGATCCTTTCAGGATTTCAACTCGTTGGCTATGGCATTCCTCACTCGTTTTCAGTTGCCCATTCATTATGAAACGGGCACGCACCTCCTCACATCCTTACGACAAACAACCACTACGCACATCTCTGATCACATCCATGAATGGAGACGGTGTAGACGTATGATTAAATTTTGGATTCCCGACCAGCTGCTTACGGATTGGTTCACGACTTCATTCGTTCCTCCAATAGCTCGGGACATCGCGATGGGAGCGTGTGTTACTGAAGAGCAAGCTATTGCACGTGCTCAATACCTCGACTTGGTTTATTCTCAGTCAGGTACATTGTATGATTATTTTCCTGATGCCCCTAGACCAGGAACATCCAAAGCCCCGCCAACACCTACTGTTGACGGCATTATTGGATCTGTTAGTTCATCCTCTAAGAAAAATTCCGCGCATCCTGGCAAGCAGAAGTCAAATGCTCCAATTGAAACCACTTCTCAGGTTATACCTACTTCTAAACCTACTTCCGAGGTTAATGTCGTTCAGTCCACCACGACAGACAAAGCCTCGAAAGAAAAAAATAAAGGGAAAACGAAAAATAAGTCAGAACAACCTAAACAGGAACCGCCTAAGCCTCCATCTGAGGAGAGTTCCAAACGCAAACCCAAGTATCCTTGTCTTATCTATGATGAGGATCACTATACCAAAGACTGCCCTCGGCGGTCTGAAGTTAGTCGTTTGTTGAAAGGCGCTCCTGGGGTCCCTACGGTGCTTAAAGAACCCTTTCCCTCACAGCAAACTCAAATGGTCGCTGACCCCTCTCAACCTCCCTCTTCCTTCGGTTCCCAAGTGTTCATGGCGGGAACAATACCTGTTAATATCATTAATCGAACAAAGGATTATCCATCTGCCGGGAAGGAGCCTGAGGTTCCCCCCAGTGCCCCTCCATTCAGTTCAAACACTCTCCATATCGAGAGACCTAGTACTGAAACACCTCTTCGACCCCCTCCAAAAGGAGTACTCCAGAAATCTTCTTACAACCCAAATGCCCGTGCTGCTCAGCACTACAATATCATTGAGGATTTAGCCCAGACTCCATCAGCTATGTCCACTTTAGAAGTTCTCTAGAGCTGCCCCTCTCAGAGGAAGTCCTTTCTATCCGCTATCGGCGGCATAGACCCGGCTGACTCGGATTTAATTACGTTTGACTTAGACTTCCATACACAGAGACTGCCTCCCCAAATTGCATTCCTTATACAGGTCATTATCGATAAGAAAACTATCCATCGTACAGTGATTGATGAAGGTGCTTCAACTTGCATCATGTCTGTTGCCAGTTGGAAAGCTATTGGATCTCCAACGTTGAGTCAGTCTCCCACCACCTTGGAAGCTTTTGATGGAAGAGCATCCCGTCCTTATGGTATACTCCCATGTTTACCTATCTCTTTGGAAGGGAAAAAGGTCGATATGGAAGTTGAAGTTGTTGATGCTACTCTAACCTACAACCTCCTTCTCGGATGCAGCTGGATCTATGCAATGCAAGCTGTCGCTTCATCTTTCTTTCGTATCATTCGTTTCCCTCACCAAGGGAAGATTATTACAGTCGACCAGCTGTCATTTTTCGCTTCCTCTTCGGAAGGAACTATCCCTTTTGTGGAGCATACCAACAAATCAATTGAGAGTCTAGGTCACGGGATTTTCAAAGATCCCGCCCTTATGGGTGTTTTTCCAGCCCTGCCTCCGAATGTCGCTTCCGTCAATATGATTTTTACTTTTCTTGATCCATGGATCGTTCCTCCCATCGAACAAGTAGATTCTTGGGGCGACCAGATGCCGTTGAGTCCTGCCGAACTCAACTACGTCAAAATCGTAGCTGCATCGACTCCTTCTTCTGAACTTGCTTTTTTGAGCAAGATTTTCCACACGTTCTCTCCATCCTTAGGGCTTGCAAATCAAACTTCTTCGAATCCTTTAAAAGAAACATTTTCTTCTGATGAAGCTATTATTGAGACTATGTCTCTCGAGGAACCTCCTGGGCACGATACCCACCATCGTTCCTCGTTACTCTCTGTCCCTCAGGATATGCCGACTTATATTCAACGGTTTGCTCCTTGTTTCCCATTTCGATTCCTTCAGTCACCTGTTCATGTTTATCAAACCTCTTCTAAAGGTAATATGGCAAACATTACACAAACCCAGCCCATCGACATCTCTATTAAACCAGGGATCATCGAACACATTCACATTGGAGTCACTTGTACTCCAGAGGAGATTCAAATTTATTCGAACCTTTTTCGCGAATTTCGTGATGTTTTTGCTTGGTCCTATGAAGAAATGCCCGGCATTGATCCCAGCATAGTGGTGCATGAAATCATCACATACCCAGGTGCTAAGCTTGTTCGTCAACGTTTACGTCCAGTACACCCCCGAAAGGCTGCAACGATCAAGGCCGAAGTAGAGAAGCTTCTTAAAGCTGGTTTTATTTATCCTATCCTGCTCACAGATTGGGTTTCTAATATTGTACCTGTCGCTAAGAAACAAGGAACTATCCGCATTTGTGTCGATTATCGTGATATTAATCGGGCCTGTCCTAAAGATAATTTCCCCACACCATTCATTGATCAGATTATTGATGAATGTGCGGGAAGCGAGATGTATTCTTTTATGGAGATGTATTCTTTTATGGACGGTTTTTCTGGTTACAACCAGATCAATATTGCTCCTGCTGATCAACACAAGACCGTTTTCATCTGTCCATGGGGTACTTTTGCCTATAAGAAACTCCCTTTCGGTCTCAAAAATGTCGGCGCTATCTTCCAACGTGCAATGTCCTACGCTTTTCATGACATACGACACATTGTACAGCCATACCTGGATGATCTTCCGGCTCATTCAGCCAAGCGTCAGGACCATCCTACTCACCTTCGCGAGATATTTCTTCGCTGTCGACACTACAAAATCAGGCTTAATCCTCACAAGTGTGTCTTCTGCATAGAATCGGGTCGACTTCTCGGATTTTTCGTCTCCCACGAGGGCATCCAACTGGATCCCCTCAAAGTCGAAGCCATAGTCAATCTCCCTCCCCCTGCTACCTTACAACAATTGCAGAGCTTGCAAGGTAAGGCGAATTTTTTACGTCATTTCATTCCAAACTATGCCGAGGTGGCTAAAGGTTTTACACGATTACTTAAAAAGGATGTCCCTTTTCATTGGGATACCATGGCTCAAGAATCTTTTGAGCGACTCAAGGGTCTCCTTGTTTCTGCTCCATTGCTTCGCCCTCCAAACTATCATCGTGACTACACCCTGTATTTAGTTGCCGCCGGTACCACTATCGGCATGGTTCTTGTTCAAACCGACAACGGTGACACTGAGCATGTTATCTATTATCTCAGTAGGAACCTTTTAGATACGGAAAGTCGATATGCACATGTCGAGAAGTTGGCGTTAGCCGCCGTTTGCGCTGTCCAACGTTTCCGTCACTATATTCTGTTGCGCACTACTACGGTGATTTCCGATTGCAACCCCATGACGTATATCTTGTCACACCAGTTGCTTGGGGGCAAGTACTCAAAGTGGATTGTCATCCTCCAAGAGTTTGACTTGGAATTCACTACCGCCAAGTCAAAAAAATCGCTCGTTTTTGCTGAGTTAATTTGCTCTTTGCCATATTCTTCTTCGCCCTCTCATACCGAAGATCAAATTCCGGATGAGACTTTGTTTCTCATCAGCACCCTCGACCCCTGGTACGGTGACATCCTTGTATATTTGCAAACATCCTCCTTTCGCGCGGGCACTTCTAAATACACTCGACGAAGGATTCGTCATCAATCTCAACCATATCGTGTCATTGGGGATACCTTATATCGCCTCGGCGTTGACTCTGTTCTCCGCCGTTGTCTTACTCACGAGGAAGCTGAGTGAGTCTTGAATGACTGCCACTCAGGTGCTTGTGGTGGTCACATGTCCGGATATGCAACTGCCCAAAAAATCCTCCGTGCTGGTTACTTTTGGCCCTCTATCTCTAAAGATTGCATTCTTGCGGTCCGTTCCTGTCATGAGTGCCAGATATTCCAGTGGAAGATGCAAGCCCCCCCTGCTCCTTTACACCCTGTTGTTACCGTTGGCCCTTTTGCAAAATGGGGCATTGATTACGTGACCTGTAACCCTCGCTCGGTCGGGGGGCATGGGTTTATCATCGTTGCCGTCGATTACTTTACTAAATGGGCCGAGGCGATGCCTACACTGGCTGAAGACGGTCACACAACGACGCAATTTTTATTCAACCACATTATTTCGCGATTCGGCGTCCCCCAAGCCATCGTCGCTGATCACGGAAAGAATTTCCGAAATCATATGATGACGAAAATAACAACCCAGCTAGACTTAAAGCACGATAGTTCTACTCAGTACTACCCTCAGTCCAATGGCCAAGTTCAAGCGATCAATAATATTTTGGTTACAATGCTTCAGCGTACCGTTGGCATGCACAAGTCTAACTGGCTTTTGATGTTGTTCCCTGCTTTGTGGGCTTACCGAACCTCCCTGAAGGATGCCACTGGTTTCACTCCATTTCAACTAGTCTATGGACTAGAGGCTACCCTTCCAATCGAGTGTGAAATCCCTTCGTTAAAATTAGTTGTCGAGCTACTTCCCAACACCACCCCACTAGAAGAACATCTCCTTTATCTGGAACGGCTAGATGAGACTCGTCGCCTAGCCAATTTGGCCATTGAAACACAGAAGAAGCGAGTCAAATCTCGTTTTGACCAGACTGTACATCCACGTTCTTTTAATGAGGGAGACTTAGTTCTGCTATACAATCAGGCAAACGATAATCTAGGACCAGGAAAGCTCGAATCTATGTGGCTAGGCCCTTACATTGTCAAGAAAGTTTTGCAAAAAGGGGCCTATGAGTTAATTTATTATGAAGGGAACCCTCTCGCACAGCCCCGAAACGGGCTGTATTTGAAAAAGTACTATGCGTGATGCTAGTACACTTCATTTTGTATATACATGTACTCTAGCAAGTGTGTTGTGTATGTGTGTCAAAATTTTAATAGGCTTGATTGTCGCTTATTGTGTCTTCGCTTCTTGTGCAGATGTCTAATACGCCTTATATTGGTTTCGTTGATGGTGCCTATCGCAGTACTCATAACTTGTCCTCTGCGGCATGGGTGATCTATGATCCTCATGGTGAGCTGATAGATCTTCAAGCTGTCTGTTTGGGTCGTACCACGAATAATGTCGCCGAATATTGTGCCGTAATCGAACTCCTCACTGAAGCAATTAATCTTGGCATTTAGGCATTGGTGGTAAACCTGGATTCTCAACTTGTCATCCTCCAGCTCAATAGGCGTTATTCCATCAGAGACCATCATATTCTAAGGTTGTATTTACGTGTAAGATTGTTAGAGAGGAATTTTGAGTTCATTACATATCAACATATTCCACGACAATTAAACACATTATCTGATGCATTGTCCAATCATGTATTAGATAGACATTTACGAAATTTGTAAATAAAACATTATACAAGCAAGCACATGAAAACACAATAATAAACATAAACATATGTATATATATATGTGTGTGTGAGTCAAAATGTTCACGCCCCGCGCGTTACATAATCCAAAAAAAATAATACATGTCCAAAGCCCATACAGCTGCTGACAGCGTGTTCCTCAAAAATATGCAAAAAGAAACCTAGGCGTCTGATCACAGTGATGCTCATGATAGCATGTCACCGCTCGCACCAAACGTCTCAACAGACGATGGACACGAGTAGATACTCCCACCGTGTGCCTCTGGTACACTCTAGGCATGTCCACCAATCTGTCGTAATCTGGAATACCTCGAGTAAGTACCTCAAGGTTCTATACTAAATCGTCCTCACCCTCTACCTGAGGGTCCGCTGCAGGTTGTGCTCTCCGCACGTTATGAGGCAAGTCAGCTGGTCGCTCTGCACCAACATCTGTATACATATATAGATGCTATAAGAGATAGGCATGTATTAACAAAAAAACTTAAATACATAAAAACGTTAAAAAACAAAGAATTCTTACCCAGCTCCTCATCCCAGTCCTCTCCGGCAGGTAGAGGGAGATCGGGATCTCCAGTGAAATCCGTGCCCGCATAGGGCCAGTCCTCAATGACAATCATCTGGTGACAGAGCCAGATGAAGAACTCGGGCTTCCAGGACATCTGCTGGCCCCCTCCTCCTCTGGGCATGAGTTCTGCCCATCGATGCAACCTCGGTTCCTGCAACACTGGGCCTGCCACTATTTCCCCCTATACCCAGAAGATCGACAGTCGCTCCAGGAAAAAAGTCACCACGATCGATCCATATATAAATTGTTTGTTTCCATCACGCTTACACTTGGTAAGCTGCCGTTTAATGTTGGTTGTCACCGCCGTGGCCCAATCAAACAGCGTAGGCTGGAGACACTCAGTGGCCAGCAGCAAATGATTTTTGCTGGCCTCATGGGGTGCCTGTATCCCAGCTGTCCGGGTAATGGTGAATAAAATAACTCGTAGTACCAGGTCGGGCACCGTGTTGATATCTACCTTCCTGCTGTTTGCTCCAAACCGTGCCCCAGGACATACTCGTTCCATCACCTCCTCTATCTTCTCTCCAGAAGGCTGACTACCAGTCAAGATAGGCTGTGCACCTCGCCGCGATAACCCAGTGATGAAGTAGACATCGGAAACATCCAACTCCAATGCATGGTCTTTCAGGCGAAATACCTGATCCTCTATATCCCAAGCATCCACTATGAAGCGCAGTAGCTCAGGTTGTGCACGTAGGTACAAGGTGTGGAAGAATTTCTTCAAGCCACAGTCTCTCAGAGCATTCATATAGTCATCATCCTCCAATGCCATGGCATTCACTTCATTATGCTCTCGTTCTTTCCATTCTAGAACCATTTTTGACAAAACCCTGCAACCAAAGGTAAAATTTCAATTATTAGATCATTGATGAAACCTAAATTGGAAATAATTTGCAAATTCAACGGTCAAATGTGTGGCAAAATGAGATCGCGTGGTTGGCGCGACTGTTCCTAAAACATTCGCGCCAATGGCGCGACCCCTTTAGGGAAAAATCACCATTGGCGCGGTCCCGTGCAGGAAACCCGCGCCAATGGCGCAACCCTAAAAATTTGCAAATCCCCTTGCAGGGGGCTGGATTATGGATCAAGATCTTAAAAAATGGAATGAAAACAGAGCTAGGGATGAGGCCTCTTACCTGTTGCAGACGGCGGCTCGAATGGTCTCCTGGATTGATCGCAATCAGCAATTGAAATTTGCACCAAAAACCCTCCAATAGTGAACTCACAAGGTAAAAAGTGAAAAGTAAATTTGTTTTTTACCATTTTACTATTTATAGCATTATTTTGACCTAAAAATACATTAGAAATGATATTTTTGAGTATTTTTGGGATATTTTCATGTCGAAGTGGGTTTTACGCTGTTTTTGTATGATGATAGGGCTTGGTGCAACTCAACGCAACCAAACGAGCTTCTTTTCAACTTTTTCAAGCTCGGTAAAACATGAAAAAAGGTTACTTTACGGTCTGCTTTCAGCTCTTTTCCTGACCTTTTAAAGAGGAAAAGATTGCCGAGTTATTCCTCTTGGCTCGTTAAACGTTACTAAGTGGCGGTCGTTTTAAGTTCTTTTGTTGACCGTTAAAACATAAAAGATTACCGGGTTTTGTCGTTTCAAACTCGTTAATGGTTATGAAACGACGTGGTTTTGATTGCTTTTCTACTTTTTCAGGTCGAAATCACTATTTATGAAAAGTACTCCTCGATCGTAATGGTTGGGCGGTTCTTTCAGGCATTATTTTATACTTTTTCGGGCCCGAGAGACACAACTTTATGAAAAAGGACACCCCTGGAGTTTCCTTTTCTGTTGTCTTTTCAAACTCTCTAAACATGAAAAGACGTCGAGTTATTCCTTTATCAGACTCATTAAAACCTGATGACATCGGATCTTGTCGAAATGACACACCACAAGCATATGCTATCCCCATCAAGCTTGTTAAAAATAATTGGGGTACTCGCTAGAAATGGTGGGGGAAAAAAAGAAAATTTTGGGAACCATAATTATTGTCGTGTCGGCAGTATGTCACTCTTGAACATGGCACTTCTCTACTTTCGTGTCGGGGTGGGGACATCTCATCTCATTTTTCACTTACCTCCATGGGTTTAGGTAATCCTATTTGACCTCTCATCTACTCATTGCCTCGTCATCATGACCTCTGATCAATCGATGTCAAATACTGCCAACTCCACTGTCGTGTCGCCAATATGTTCAAGAGAAGTTGACCTCTGAAAGAAACAACCTCCTTTTGATAGTTCATATAATCTTAATTCACAACATTGTCTCTTCCCGTCTCGTGTCGATGATGTGGGAAACATTATGGCCCACCTTCGACGAAGATCACTTCCTGTCGACTTCAGCTCATTATCCAGGAAAGTGACCTAGAGACTCCCTTCTGGTACCTTCGAGCCTGCATGCCTCAATGGCAGGTTCTTCGTGTTCGACGCAAGGTTTTTATCATTGGCCTCCGATCGGATGACTCTACGGGTGTTCGACACCGGCTCACTAATTCACACGTCGTAGATTGTACCTATAGTACCTTGAGGGCCATTGCCATTATTGGTGGTACCTCTCACGTCTGTTAACAGCTTTCATCATTGGCTGGTAATCGGATGATGTTCATGCATGTTCGACTTCAGCTCACATGTTCACATGCTTGAACTTGTACTTATGTTCGGGTCGAGATGGAGTGCAAGACCCTGGATTGTGTCTGTTGTAATCCAGGCGTGATTTTTGATACATGACTCATTCACTGGATGGCTGCGACCATACCTGAGTCAATTCATTGATCCTAACCAGATGGCTGCGTCCATACTACGGATCTAGATGTACTCTCTTATGGATGACTGCGACCATGCCACGTACATCATGTATTTGAACTATCAAATTGTATCTCTCAATGCAAATTCTCGGCGGCAGCTATATATGTTCTTGTAAAGCATTTCACCCCTCTCTCTCTCTCGGGCCTCATGCTTTAGGGGGCATCTGTTACATAATAATTTGTCACCGTTGGTCACCGTCCCTGTTACCCTTGTTTTCGTACATTGGAGGACACATTTCGGGACCTGTGACCAGTGACATAACCTAAAAACACTTGCATGTTCCCCTGAGTATGTACTTCATGTTCCCTGAAGACACCTTTTGCAAATTATCCCTAAAAAGTGCCCTTTTTTCCATTGGCGCAGGTACACAGTGTCTTACCCGCGCCAATGACTCAGATCCTCAAAAGGGGGCGCGCCCATTGGCGCTCTGTCCTAGAGCAACACTCACGCCACCTAAATTTGGTTATGATTTTTGGCCAACGCGCACCCATATGTTTTTTCCTCTCTTATCATGAAGTTCTTTGAGGGAAAAATCCACATGATAGAGGTCGAGAGTCATCATTTATCCATGACAACTATCCTCAGTGGCTTTTCAGGGATAATGCCAATCCACAATGGGCGTCCTGGTACATTGTATCTTCCTCCCTTCTCCATCTATAAATGAATGTCCTCATGCATTAAACAAGCTAGTTTTGCTAGAGTCTTTGCGAGTGCTGAAGTAATGCTAGAGTGATAGTAAGAATTGTGAAGCATAGGGAGGTTATGCTACCGGAATCCTAAGAGAGAGAAGGTTTTTTGCAAGGAATATGTAGCTGCTTGCCAAATCAGAGAATAGGTTCAACGTCAGAACCTTGGTTGTATCTTTCTCTGCTTTTACTCATTAATAGACGACTATCATTATGGTTCCACTCATGTGTCTTTATAATGATGATTGAGTTATATCTTTTCTGACTGATATATAGTTGCATCTATTGGATTTTATGCTTGTATTTGTGTCGTTCTTTGCATGTGCAGGTGTCCGTTCATGAGGATCATGGGGATTGTGACCAGCTGGAGCAAAGGAACGGGAGCAACGATTCTTCTACAAGTACTAGCGTTGGAATCTAGGTAGGCCATCATCATCGATCTTTGATTTGCAATTAGGAACCTGCGTGTTAGCGTTGAGTGATTGTTGCTAGACCCATGTTGGGCTAGTGGGATCGCCTCTGTCCGTAGAGGGGATTTACCTGTTCAACATGAACAATTCCCCTTCTTCTCTCCAAGTTCTCGGGGTCGTTGTGGTGTGGCTCTCGGGCTCCTCTTGGTCCCCTAGCGCCCCTCCAGATGATACCAGCAACAGGTTTTCTTTCCGTGTGAAAGGTGGGTTGGCAATCGAGTTGCGTTTTTGGGTTTGCCTGAACGATGGCCTTGGGTCGTTTGTAGGGTGGCCGATTTTCATCTTCTCTCCATCCCCACTCAGTAGTGCATGAGTGGTAATGTTGGCCATGCTCATCCCGGGAGGCATATGTGAAAAATTCCCCTTCTGCTCTCCAAGTTCTTGGAGCAGTATGGGTTGTTGTGGTGTGGCTCCCAGGCTCATCGCGGTCCCCTCATGCCCCTCCAGATGATACCAGCGACAGGTTTTCTTTCTGTGTGAAAGGTGGGTTGGCAATCAAGTTGTGTTTCTGGGTTTGCCTGAACGATGGCCTTGGGTCGTTTGTAGGGTGGCCGATTTTCATCTTCTCTCCATCCCCACTCGGTAGCGCATGAGAGGTAATGTTGGCCATGCTCATTCTGGGAGGCATACATGAACAACTCCCCTTCTACTCTCTAAGTTTTTGGAGCCGTATGGGTTGTTGTGGTGTGGCTCCCTAGCTTATCTTGGTCCCCTTGTGCCCCTTCAGATGATACCATCGACAGGTTTTATTTCCGTGTGAAAGGTGGGTGGGCAATCGAGTTGTGTTTTCGGGTTTGCCTGAATGATGGCCTTGGGTCGTTTGTAGGGTGGCCGATTTTCATCTTCTCTCCATCCCCACTCGGTAGCACATGAGCGGTAGTGTGGGCCATGCTCATCCCCGTCCCTCTTGCCCATCCCAACGATAAGAATGGTGAAAGTTTACTTGGCCCTCCGTTGAGCCTTTGTTGTTGTGGTCCCAGATGGGAGCCCCAAAACTCTGTCGTGCTTGTGTCGCTGCTGTGCCCCTCGGTTGCTGTGAATAGAAAATTTTGATTGCGCTGGGTAGCCATGTGTGGCTCCATTGAAATTGGCTCCTCGTTATATTGTTCTCCTCCTCCCTATTTGGTGCGGAGGGTTTTGCTTTTCGTGTGAAAGGTGGGTGGTAATTGAGTTGGTTTTTTGGGTTTTCCTCAAGAATGGACTTGGGTCATTTGTAGGGCGGTCGATTTTCATCTTCTCTCCATGCCCACTCAGTAGCGCATGAGTGGTAATGTTGGCCATGCTTGTCCCTAGAGGCATATGTGAACAATTCCCTGATTGCTCCAAGTTCTCGGAGTTGTATGGGTTGTTGTGGTGTGGCTACTTGTGATAGCTGGCCTCTTCATTGTTCGGTTGTTTATGGCGCTGGTTTCTTGTGCTTGTACTCTTTCTGTGTTGGCATTGTCGGCTGAGAAGCATACATTTAAGAGGGCCGTGGAAGTGTTTTGGTTGTAAACCACCTACCCTCCCTCTTGCTTGCTTTTTCTGTCGGGTGATGTGAGGCGCTGTTCTCCTTTTTGTAAATTCAAGGGTTGGCATTCCTTTCAAAGTGCACATCGTTTGTGGTTGCTCTGGCTTTGAGGTTTTGATAGATGTGTTGGCCCATATGTTTGATCGTGGGGTTGGCTTTTTCCTTGCGTCCTGCTTGCGTGGCAGGGTTTTGCAGTTGGAAATGTTAAGTCACAACGTTTATGGGCATTTTGTTGTTTCAATTGTGTATGCGCTCATGGTCCAATGGGGAGGAGGCTTACTACGTTGATGGTGAGGCCTATCTAGAAGAAGGATTTCGAGGTGGAATGCTTCGACCTCCCTCCTTTGTGTGGAGGTGGTTGTAGGGGAAAATTATTCATCGTCCGGTCGGTAAAGCTGTGGGAAATCTCCTAGGTTTCCTATACGTAGGATGCGTGAGGTGTGGAGCTGCCCGATCCGTCCTCCTGTTTGGATATGTTCTTTATTGTGTAGTGAGCCTCTTGATTTTCATTTATTTCCTTCCTTTGCCTTCACATCGTGGTTGCCACAGGCAGTCAATTGATCGAGGTCCACCATTGCTGCTATCCGGGTGGACTCCTGGGGTGCCTCGGTGCGCGGCGGGGAGGGTCGGGGGGCATTTCTAAGAGAGGTTGTGGGCTCGGTCGGTCTTGTTTTATTTCCTTCCATTTCCTTTGCATTGAGGCTGCCGTAGGTGATCATGCGATCGAGGTCCATCATTGCTGCTATCCGGGTGGACTCCTAGGTGGCCTCCGTGCAGGGAGGGGAGGGGAGGGTTGGGGGCATGTGTTGTTTCAATTGTGTATGCGCTCATGGTCCAATGGGGAGGAGGCTTGCTACGTCGATGGTGGGGGCTATCTGGAAGCAGGATTTCGAGGTGGAACGCTTTGACCTCCCTCCTTTGCGTGGAGGTGGCCGTAGGGGAAAATTATTCATCGTCCAGTCGGTAAAGCTGTGGGAAATCTCCTAGGTTGCCTGTACGTAGGGTGCGTGGGGTGCGGGGCTGCCCGATCCCTCCTCTTGTTCGGATATGTTCTTGTATTGTGTAGCGAGCCTCTTGATTTGCATTTATTTCCTTCCTTTTCCTTCGCATCGTGGTTGCCGCAGGTGGTCAAGTGATCGAGGTCCACCATTGCTGCTGTCTGGGTGGACTCCTAGGTGGCCTCGATGCGCGGCGTGGCCGTAGGGGAAAGTTATTCATCGTCCTGTTGGTAAAGCTGTTGGAAATCCCCTAGGTTGCCTTTGCGTAGGGTGCGTGGGGTGCAGATCTACCCGATCCCTCCTCTTGTTTGATATGTTCTTGTATTGTGTAGCGAGCCTCCAGATTTGCATTTATTTCCTTCCTTTGCCTTCGCATCGTGGTTTCCACAAGCGGTCGAGTGATCGAGGTCCACCATTGCTGCTGTCCAAGTGGACTCCTAGGTGGCCTCAGTGCGTGGCATGGAGGGTCAAGGGGCATTTCTAAGAGAGGTTGTGGGCTCGGTTGGCCTTGTTTTTTTATTTCCTTCCGTTTCCTTTGCATTGAGGCTACTGCAGGCGATCATGCGATCGGGGTCCACTGTTGCTGCTGTACGGGTGGACTCCTAGGTGGCCTCTATGCTGGGAGGGGAGGGTTGGGGGGCATTTGTTGTTCTGGTTTTGTATGCGTTCGTGGTCTAATGGGGAGGAGGCTTGCTACGTCGATGGTGGGGGCTATCTGGAAGGAGGATTTCGAGGTGGAACACTTCAACCTCCCTCCTCTGCATGGAGGTCGCCGTAGGGGAAAGTTATTCATCGTCCGGTCGGTAAAGCTGTTGGAAATCCCTTAGGTTGCCTTTACGTGGGGTGCGTGGGGTGCGGAGCTGCCCGACCCCTCCTCTTGTTTTGATATGTTCTTGTATTGTGTAGCGAGCCTCCAGATTTGCATTTATTTCCTTCCTTTGCCTTCGCATCGTGGTTGCCGCAGGCGATCGAGTGATCGAGGTCCACCATTGCTGCTGTCTGGGTGGACTCCTAGGTGGCCTCGGTGCGTGGCCTGGAGGGTCAGGGGGCATTTCTAAGAGAGGTTGTGGGCTCAGTTGGTCTTGTTGTTTTATTTCCTTCCGTTTCCTTTGCATTGAGGCTGCCGCAGGCGATCATGCGATCGAGGTCCACCGTTGATGTTGTCCAGGTGGACTCCTAGGTGGTCGTGCTGCGCGGCGCGGAGGGTTTTGGAGTCATTCATTTCTAGGGGAGTGGGTGAGTGATCCCTCATTTTCTTGTCAGTCGGGGGCATGGTTGCAAACTCCGGAGTGGCCTTGGTTCGTTGTGGCTCGACAGGTCTACCCATTTGTTCGCTATGTCCTGGGCATGTTGCGTGTGCTTCCTTCTTGGGTTGCAAGAGGTGCAAGGCATAAAAGTTTTACATGATATTTTGACATCTCTTTTACTCGATGGGTGTTCAGGTTGGCTCTTGGTAAGATAGCACTCAGAATGCCCTTTGAAGTAGGAGGGTGCTACCTGGTTGATCCTGCCAGTAGTCATATGCTTGTCTCAAAGATTAAGCCATGCATGTCTAAGTATGAACTAATTCAGACTGTGAAACTGCGGATGGCTCATTAAATCAGTTATAGTTTTTTTTATGGTACCATACTACTCAGATAACCGTAGTAATTCTAGAGCTAATACATGCACCAAGTCCCGACTCTTTGGAAGTGAAGCATTTTTTAGATAAAAGGCCGGCGCGGGCTTGCCCGCTTCTCCAGTGAATCATGATAACTCAACGGATCGCACAGCCCTTGTACTGGCGATGCTTCATTCAAAGTTCTGCCCTATCAACTTTCGATGGTAGGGTAGAGGCCTACCATGGTGGTGATGGGAGACGGAGAATTAGGGTTCGATTCCGGAGAGGGAGCCTGAGAAACGGCTACCACATCTAAGGAAGGCAGCAGGCGCACAAATTACCCAATCCTGACATGGGGAGGTAGTGACAATAAATAACAATACTGGGCTCATCGAGTCTGGTAATCGGAATGAGTACAATCTAAATCCTTTAACGAGGATCCATTATAGGGCAAGTCTGGTGCTAGCAGCCGCGGTAATTCCAGCTCCAATAGCGTATATTTAAGTTGCTGCAATTAAAAAGCTCATAGTTGGATCTTGGGTCGTAAAGGTCGGTCCGCCTACTCGGTGTGCACCTGCCCTTCTGTCCCTTTTGTCGGCAGTGTGCTCCTGACCTTAATTGGCTGGGTCACGGCTCCGGCACTGTTACTTTGAAAAAATTAGAGTGCTCAAAGCAAGCTTATGCTCTGAATACATTAGCATGGAATAACGTGATAGGAGTCTAGTCCTATTGTGTTGGCCTTCGGGACTGGAGTAATGATTAATAGGGACTGACAGGGGCATTCGTATTTCATTGTCAGAGGTGAAATTCTTGGATTTATGAAAGACGGACCACTGTGAAAGCATTTTCCAAGGATGTTTTCATTAATCAAGAACGAAATTTGGGGGCTCGAAGACGATCAGATACCGTCCTAGTCTCAACCATAAACAATGTCGACCAGGGATCGATGGATGTTTCTCTAAGGACTCTGCTAGCACCTTCTAAGTAATCAGAGTGTTTGGGTTCCGGGGGGAGTATGGTCACAAGGCTGAAACTTAAAGGAATTGACGAAAGGGCACCACCAGGAGTGGAGCCTGCAGCTTAATTTGACTCAACACGGGGAAACTTACCAAGTCCAGACATAGTAAGGATTGACAGATTGAGAGATCTTTCTTGATTCTATGGTTGGTGGTTTATGGCCATTCTTAGTTGGTGGAGCGATTTGTCTGGTTAATTCCGATAACGAACAAGACCTTAGCCTGCTAACTAGCTACACGGAGGTTCCCCTTCGCGGCCAGCTTCTTAGAGGGACTATGGTTGTTTAGGCCATGGAAGTTTGAGGCAATAACAGGTCTGTGATTCCCTTAGATGTTCTGGGCCGCACACATGCTACACTGATGCAGCAAACGAGCTTTTCTTCCTGGTTCGAGAGGATCAGGAAATCTTCTCAAATTGCATCGTGATGGGGATAGACCATTGCAATTATTGGTCTTCAACGAGGAATTCCTAGTAAGCGCGTGTCATCAACTCGTGTTGACTACGTCCCTACCCTTTGTACACATTGCCCGTCGCTCCTACTGATTGAATGATCCGGTGAGGTGTTCGGATTGTGTCGACGATGGTGGTTCGCCACCATCGACGTCATGAGAAGTTAATTGAACCTTATCATTTAGAGGAAGGAGAAGTCGTAACAAGGTTACCGTAGCTGAACTTGCGGTAGGATCATTGATAGCAGGGGTTTTCTTCTTTGGTTCAGGTTGGTTGGGTTTCGATTGCAATGTTGTGGGACTGCATGATGTGTCTCTAGGGGAGAAGGTTTGGAGTTTGGCGGGAACATTGTTGGTTGCTTGTCTTGAGGTAATGCTTGTTTTTTCATGTGTGCTTGCAAGCCATGCTTGTGCTTGTCCCATCCATCCTTTGTTTTTCTTTCCCCCAATGTGTTTCTGCAGGGGGTTCGGAAGCTTGTTTCTTGGGAGCCGTTCTGACGACCTGTTCAGGCGGGCATGGTTGCTGTGGTTGAGGTGCTCGGGAAACACGATGGATAAAAAATTCAGACTCATTCGTAGTGGCGGTGCTCAGTCTTTTGTTCATTGGAAGTAATGGGCCAAGGGTGCGGGCTTCCATAGTTGGTTCTCTCGAAAAGGCGGCGGTGGTTGATGTGTTGCTTGGGTGAGCTTTTTCGCTGGTGGTTGGGTCGAGGGAGTGGTTGCGCGCGCACTTGGTAGCTCAAACCTTCCGTGAGGGGAAATTGTCGGGGTGGGGTCAGTGGGGGATGGATGAAGAGTGGTTGATCCCGTTGGGTTGAACACCCTAGTCCCTCCCAACCGTGCCTCGACAATGCCCTCGCGGAAGGGTTGGGTGTCCAGGTAATGAAAAACTCTCCCTCGATCTGAGCTCCATCGGGATCGCAATTTTCCCAGCTAGTGGACAAGAGGGTGGCAATCTTATCTCGTGCCTTTGCCATTGAGGGAATTCCTCTTCCTCTCATGAGCCACTCCTCTTCTAAGGGAAAAAGAAGTAGTGGGTTGTGTCTTTGTTCCTCCCTTTGGATTGTGGGTTTTTTGTGGGACTTGGTCATTTATTTCCTTGTTTCATGGTGTGCGCTTTGCGGGAGACCCTCCCTTTTAGTGGCCTTGCACCATCAATGTATTTGTGGCCCGCAACCTTTTCTGGCGTTGAGTGTTCGCCCGTGACAACTCTTTGGAGTTTGATTCTTGACCCCTGTTGACTTTCTCGCTCGAAAGGTTGTTGGGTGTTTTGTACACGAAGGGGTGCAACAGCGGGGTGGGTTTGTTATTAGTAGTCTATTTGTCTTTTGAAGCCTTGTGCCGGGTTGGGGGGTTGTTTACCTTTCAGTGACGTTCTCCGGTTGTGATTTATTTGCTTGGTTGTGATTTATTTGCTTGGTTGTTTGGTTGTTGTTTGTTATGTTGTGAAGCTAGAAAGGGTGTTGCGCCGTACATGTAGGTGGGAGGTGTTACACAAAAATATCGTCACCTTGATTATTTGCAATCGGTGTAGGCCTATCATCACCTATACCAGCTTCCTAAGAAAGTCTTAAACCTCAGCTCTTCAAAACAAGCTTGAGAAAAGAGAGAAAGACATCAAAAAAACAATGTAACTCTGGTTCCGCACTTTCTCTTACTTTTTCCTGAGGGACCGCACCTTTTGTTCAAGGTATCTGCGTACTTATACGCTTTGTATGTAAAGGGGAAGGTGCGTACCCATGTAAAAGTCAAAAGGCGCAATCTTTATCTTAAAAAACTCATCTTGGGTTAATTCTAGAGTTTTCTAGAAGCATTTGTTGCGTGGATTGTTCGCTCCAAGTGGTTCATGCATCCCATCATAGGAGGAACTAATCCCTTGTTGAGAGGAGCTATCCCTTTGAAGGAGAACTCTATCCCTTTGAAGGAGGAGCTGGTAACTGATCTCCATTGCACTATAAATTGAGGCATTGGGTCAGTGGCCAGGGAGGTGAGAAGCTGAACTTTTGAGGGTAAATGCTAGTGAAATCAAGACTTCGTATTTGAGCTTAAGAGGAGAGATCACATACCTTTTTGGCCCCATTAGGGAGTGAGTGAATCTTGTCAAAGTAGAGGAAACTTCTTGTTGGACCCTGGAAGGAGCTTGTACAGCTTCAAGGCAAAGGTTGTAAGGTTCTTTTCTTTTGAATTAATACAATCAAACTCATTTTTCTCAACAAGTATCTTATGTTATTTGTTTCATGGACTCCTTGACTTTCATGTTAAATACGTTTTATAATATTGGATATTCAGGTGCTATTTAATTGCTTTCCTTGTTTGTGCTTCCAGGTTTGCGACGAAGGAACTTACTTGGATCAAAGGAGCGAAGGCATCTCCAAACTTGCGTTGGACATGAGGTAGGCCCTTAAACACATCTGTTTACCATTATTTATAAAGCGCATTTAGAGAAAGATAGTGTCTGGTTGGTTTGTTTTTCATTAGGTCTTCATTAGATTCTAGGAAGGTATGTCTTGTCTGCAAGATCGACTAATTCCACGTGACAAAATGGCGACTCTACTGGGGACTTGATTGTTTTCCTCGTTTTTCTTTGACTTGAGAAACTTGCCTTTTTGTTTCTATTTTTGGCTTATTGTGTGTGGCTTTGGGTAGACATAGTTGATTTAGCTTTGTTTTTTCTTTTTCATTACTTTAGTTGAAGTCCGCAGCCTGCGCTTATATCACAATGCATACCTGTACGCACTTTCTTTTTGTGCACAGAGCATACCCGCACCTGGGTGAGCACTGCACCTGCGTACCCTGCTAAATTTTTGAAAATTTTGACTTTTGCTCTTTCAGTTAGTTTTATTTT
>APFE030806392.1:169648-204483 GCA_000404065.3 Pinus taeda | reverse complement strand
GGGTTGTAGCTCCCTTCCAAGAGAGACTGGAAAACGAGAGAGAGTTGTAGCTCTCGGCAGGTTGCAGCCTGCGTACTGGTAAATGACTGCACCAGTACAAGACCATTGTAAAAGGAGTTTCTAATTTGAAAGAAGATAGAGACATATTGCAGCAGGTGGTTTTCACCCACATTGGGTTTCCACCTTATATCTGGTGTTCTTTGATTTGACTGACTGCTTTTCTGATTCATGCTCATTATTTATGGTATTGGTATGCAAAAATAATTCAAAGTATAAATAAGAAAGATTTGGTAAACGAATTAGATAATACTGATTCACCCCCCCTCTCAGTATTATTGTCAACAATATTCTCCTTTGATGTCTAACAAGAGACACTTTTGGGTTACTCCTAGAATCATTAGATGCATATAATTACTTTCGTGATGTGTTAAATTGGATTTTTAAAAGAACATAAACAAATACATCTGCATGTTGTAAAGAAGAGGAACATGAAAATCATCAGCACATGAAAACATAAGCCATTGTAATTAAGTTCGTTTAGGAGGGACTACGTCTCCAGGCGCCAATGTCAAGATGGTGTAGGTTGCTACATTAAGTGTTGTCAATAGTGATGATGTACATAAGAGATAACATCGCTATCATACAAGGAAAATCCCCTCATGCAGGAGTGGTGCCAAGAGGTGTTCCGCTACAATAACTCTCAGTCAAAAGGACTCCTATTAGTATGACACAAAATTCATGCATGATGATCATCTTGCCTACATGCCATAAAAAGGGATCTCAATTCAAACATGCATAAAAACACATGAGTATCCCATCAACATACAACAAATGGATCTCAAAACATAATATGACAAATCATGACAACAAGTACATCACACAGATGATTCTATATCACATCAAGCAGGAATCATGAAAATGAGTAAGAAACAAGATCCCACATCAAGCATCAACATCGATCTGTGTAGCACAATGCATAACAAAAGAAGTACATGAACATATTCCATATACCTCACATCCAGGGGCCATCTGAAGAAGTGGATGCCAAACTGCTAAAGTTGTTCGTGCCATCAATCTCACAGCATCAAATCACATGGAAATGACTATTTTCTCATGAACACTGACACCTGCACTACACATAGAAAAATGGCCAAAAAATAGAATGAGCAAATGAAAAATCTAAATGCACCATCAGATTTGTGACATCGAATAATGCAAAATCGATTGTCCAATTTTTGAATTCTGAGAAATTGATAATCTAGGGCTCAAGGAATCTTTTAGATTCCCCTAGATTCTTCAAAGATTCCCTCCTCCAGGTCCTCTACAAATCTGCTACTTAGATCAAAATTCCAACTGCACCATCAGGTTCCTTGCGGAATTCAGAGAAAAAGAGTATGAAATTGGTTGCATTCTGACTCTAGCGAATTTAAGCCTCCAAGGAATCTGGAAGATTCCCTTAAGATTCTTCAAAGATTCTCCTCCTCTCGGAATTTGAAAATATGCAGCTCAAAAGGTGAATCGAACCTCGCCATAGTGTTCCATGCGAAAATCTGAGAAAGTTGACTATAAACTTGTTCATATTTTGACAAAATAATTTTTTACCTCCCTCGAGAATCTTTGGGCATCAAAGAATATTTTGCCTTCTCTGTCTCGAAATCTGTGCCCTCTCTTGGTTCCTCTATCTTCCCCTGTGTAGTGAGAAAACAAGGTTCTCATAAAAGTTTTTTAGGGGGATTACCCAATGAAATGGTTTGGTACAACGGTAAATAGGGAAAAATGGTTGAGGAGGGGGTCAGACGATCAAATTCCATCCCTCCTTTTTTTAAACATATTATAGTTTGGATTTAATAGAATGAACCTGAGCGGGGGGGGTTGGGTCCACATTGGGCAGTCCACCCCCATTTCTCTGTAACCATGGCACGTTTTAATGTTTTAATGGTATGGAGGGTCATATACATGATATTTCTGCTTTTTAAATACATTTATAGCCTTATTTTGATTTTTTGTGAATCTATGCTACCCAATCCAAAATTTTCCTGTAATGCTGTAGACTTTTTTCTACTAATTCTCTAAAGATTTAGAAGCCTATATTTTAACATTGATTCCATGGATGGATTGTATAGTCCAATAGATTTCTTTTGATTACTCACATGCTCCAATAAGAGCTTTGAGCGAGTAGTTACACCCATTGGAAATGGATTGGTACCTTATTTATCACTCTACTTGTTTCAGGTGTAAATTTCACATCCTAGCTTTATTTTTGTGCTCAAAATGTCACTTGGGTAATATTTTTAGGAGCTCTTTGATTAAGTTGCAAATACCACATGTAGCATTGGTACACACAATTCTTGTTTGGTTTCAACATCCAAAAATATTGTTTAGGGCTTCAAAAATTCCCTTGAAGTTTATGACTCAAAAATCGTAGGATACTTTATATTGAATTCGTAATAGAATATTGATGTTTCTTTCATACACGGGCCTAATATGGCATCTAATTCCACATGGCATAGTGTGACTAGTTCCATGTCACTTCTTCCGCCACCTTCCTGTTTCATCACCACCTAACCTTATATTTCTTTTTCCTTCACCTTCCTTTCTTTTTCCATTTACTTCCCATATTTATTCTTCCATTATATTCTTTCCTTTATTTTTCTTTTCGTTATCTTTCTTATTCTATGGCCACACCTATGCTCGCCATTCCACCCTACACTCGTTAATGCAACACTATCTCTTGGTGACTATTCAATTGTTTAGGGGATGAGGGGTTCCCAACTCCCCTTTATATCCACTAGTTGCACCCCAATATCTAATGACGATGATCAACCCCACCCAAATCAATGAACCTCAAACATTTAATGTCGTGGAAGGTTAATTTCCGTAATGCTCTTAGAAAACACAAATCACCCTTCAACCACGTAATTGTCATCCATTGCTTTTGGGCATTGGGGAAATTTTCCAAAACCGTTTCCTATATTCCTTTGAAAACAACTTTTGGTTTGGCCAATGTCACTTAGGTAATGTGATATCCATGTCAACCCTTACCTTGCCACAACATGCCACAGATCTTTGCCTATGCCATAATTGCTTGCCACATGGTCATTGACACCCATCACCATGGAACTTCCGTATAACTTAACATGTCACATCCATGTGGCCTCCATGTCACTTTTCCACATCACGAAATATAGATAAATCCAAAAATCCAAAAATTCAAAATTCTCAATTGTAGTGATTCCCCAAACTCATCTTTTGCACCAACATTTAACTAGGTCCTTGGCCATGTGGCTTGGGCACTATAAAAAACCTATGGCTTGGGCACTATAAATCTAGAATGTGATACCGATATATGTATTTTATATCCCTAAAAAGTTCCAATGCTACTAGCAAAAGAATACCAATACTAGAAATTTGTAGCTAAACCATTCCCATACATATTACCACTTTGACCCCTTCTCAAGCTAGAATTTACCAATATGACGAACCACAATCTCTCAATAATATAATTCTTTCTTCTAGCCCTCGAAATTACAACCATAAAATGAAGGCCCATAATAAAGAACGAACCCACAACAAGCCAATAAGGTGCTCATAATGCCACATGGCTTCCGTAATAAGTTTACATATCCACCGTTTGCTCAACTTGTTCAAATGAATACGGCCGACGTAAGAGTTTTTGTGTTTCGGTCATATGCAACAAGAAAATCTAGGAACCCCTCTATATATCGGTGCGTTACATGTCCTCTCAACGTCATCGATTTCTAAAGGCCTTCTAACGTAATCTCAGAATCTGTTTCGGGTGGATCGTATTCAAATCAGGAGCACGGTACGTGTGAGTTACAGAGTGTTGTGAGGCGCAGAAGTTTGGAAAGCAATGGCGAGTAGGCGTATAATGAAGGAGCTTCAGGATTTACAGAAAAATCTGCCGTCATTCTGTAGCAGCGTTGGACCCGTAGGAGATGATATATCTCAGTGGCAGGCACATATTATGGGGCCAGCTGACACCCCATTTACTGGGGGAATTTTTAGGATAGACATCCACATCCCTCGAGATTACCCGTTCAAGCCTCCCAAAGTTACTTTCCGGACAAAAGTTTATCATCCAAACATTAACTCTAACGGCAACGTCTGTCTTGAGGTTTTGAAGGACAAATGGTGCCCTGCACATACAATTTCCCAGATACTGTTGTCAATATTCTCTCTTCTAAGTGTCCCAAACACTGAAGATCCTCTTGTCCCTGAAATTGCCCAGATTTACAATAACGATAGACGTAGTTATGAGGAGACAGCGAAGTTGTGGACACAAAATTATGCCACCAATTAAATGTCAGTTTTTTTTTTTCTTTTTTAGTTGGGAACTTGGTAAATTTCATCAGAATTTACAATAAGATTATGTTCATGTCTGGTTTTTTACTATTCTGAATATGTCGGATTGAAGGTGTTTATTGTGCTTAACGTTCATATTATGAAATGTGATTATTTTAGCTTGCTTAATTTTCAAATTGTTAAAAAGATTTGAGAATTATTTGTTTGATTTATAAATTTTTTTAAAAAGATTTGAGAATTATTTATTTGATTTATACTTGTTTTTAATTTATATACTATTGTATTTGATTTATGTGTGTTTTTAATTTATATACTAGTTTAGCCTTATAAGCTAAATAGTTGTCAATAGATATCAATATATTCACAATGAAATGTTAATAGACATCAATTTATTGGAAATAAAGTGAAATGTTTTGTGCAATTTCTTTTTTAATGATTGAAGCCTAGTTTATTGATTATGAGGGGTTGGTTTAAAATTTAGAGTATTGAAGACCCCATGTAATTTTTATTTATTTATTTAGTTGTTTGTTTTTGAATTTTTATTTATGCATTTTATTATTTGATTTTGAATGTATCACTTGAGTAACATAATTATATGTACTCTCTTAAAGCGTTCATGAAATACTCATTGCACTATGTATTGCTATATATTAGATTCAATATTTTTTTCAGTGGAATTGATAGAAAAGGTACATTTCTCAATACTCTTGAGATTTAGAGCGATTTGTAAAGAACTTGTCATAAAATATTTCTATTTATCTAAATTCATATTTAGACACAAAATGGAAAATAGTTTCATCTTTAGAGATTACATGGCAATGCAGGTATGCCCAACTTTAAGAAAGAATTCTTCCTTATTTGATATATCATTATTTAGGAATTCAATAAGTGACTACTGAGAGCCATTTTCTATTTAAGGCACCATATGAAATTCTATTGAGCTTGTTGTGCCATTCTGTAAAATTTTATAGTAGAGAAAATTTTAAATATGCTTATACAAACACATTTTGGATATTTACTTCACATTACAATGATAATCATATTAATGTAGAAAATTAAAATTGTGGATTATATAATGTGTGCACCATTATTTATGTTTGCCTTTCACCTAATAATAATGCTATCTAGTGGAAATGTTATGGAAGAAGCAAACAAATATTCATGGTTTCTAGCATCAATCTCCCATGTTTTCATATTTAACACAAAATCTCATGGATTATATCCATTTGGGAAATAAGATTATGTTCATGTCTGGTTCTTGACTATCATGAATATGTCGAATTGAAGGTGTTTATTGTGCTTAACGTTCACATTATGAAATGTGTATTATTTTAGCGTGCTTAATCTTCAAATTGTTAAAAAGATTTGAGAATTATTTATTTGATTTACACGTTTTTTTAATTTATATACTATTGTATTTGATTTGTGTGTTTTTAATTTATATATTAGTTTAGCCTTACAGGGTAAATAGTTGTCAATAAATATCAATTTATTCACAATAGACATTAATTTATTGGGAATAAAGTGAAATGCTTTGTGCAATTTCCTTTTTTATGATTGAAGCCTAGTTTATTGATTATGAGGGGTTGGTTAGAAATTTAGAGTATTGGAGACTACATGTAATTTTTATTTATTTATTTAGTTGTTTGTTTTTGAATTTTTATTTATGCATTTCATTATTTGATTTTGAATGTATCACTTGAGTAACATAATTATATATACTCTCTTAAAGTGTTCATGAAATACTCATTGCACTATGTATTGCTATATATTAAATTCAATATTTTTTTTTGCTCGAATTGATAGAAAAGATACATTTCTCAATACTCTTGAGACACAAAATGGAAAATAGTTTCATCTTTAGAGATTACATGGCAAGGCAGGTATGCCCAACTTTATTTAAGAAAGAATTCTTCCTTATTTGATATATCATTATTTAGGAATTCAATGAGTGACTACTCAGAGCCATTTTCTATCTAGGGCACCATACAAAGTTCTATTTAGCTTGTTGTGCCATTTTGTAAAATTTTATAGTAGAGAAAATTTTCTATATGCTTATACACACTCATTTTGGATATTTATTTCACATTACAATGACAATCATATTAATGTAGAAAATTAAAATTGTGGATTGTATACTGTATGCACCATTACTTATGTTTTCTTTCATGTAATCATAATGCTAGTAGTGGAAATGTTATGGAAGAATCACACAAATATTGATGGTTTCTGGCATCAATCTCTCATGTTTTCATATTTACTGCAAAAAATCTCATGAATGTAAATTTCATTATTATTAGAACCCCTTTAAAACATACAAGCATGGAATATCTAAATATATCTTCTCATTGTTCTAGAAATAACAATTAATATAGCTAGCAATGACAACTCACAAGTTTTCTGTTAATTGGGGACTAATACACCTTCCTAACTTCTCCACACACCTCCATTGATTTGGGTTTGTATTTATATCACAAGAAAGTTGATAAATAAAACAATCCATCACCTGAATAAACAATTATTTGGGAAATGATAGGGAAAATAAAACTATATGTTATATGTTATTTATAACTATAAATGAAAAAACAACATTCCTATATAATTATTAATTACATTTGAAAATGAATCTATATTAAAGTGTTGTAAAATCTTATGTATGATTAAGGTTTAGAAGATGCTAGTTTATTTTTATTAATTGTTTCATTCTTGTATATGGTTATCTCTTCCATTTTCAATCCAAATTATGGTATCATATATATGGTTAATTTTACTCTTTAAGGGGAGTGATCTAATGTCAATGTTAAAAGGAACACAATCTTCCATGATGGCTACCATAGAAGTAGGTTTTGGAAGTCAAGAGAGTGTTGTTTATAGCCAAATATTTTGGCAAACATGAAGTGGCATTAGGTCTGAGATTGTGAGAAGGGGAGAGAATGACTGCATAAGTGCCACAAAACAACCAGAAAATGTTACCTTAGAGATGGTAATTTTTAAACTACATGTAAATTTGCAAATAATTTAATACATGGCCATCATGTGTATCTTAATAAATTCTATAGTGATGGGAGGAGGGAGGGTGGCGCAATGACACATGTAGATATTCCTTATTAAATCCAAATAATTTAGCTAAGTCAAGTTTAGAGGGAGATTGTTAAGTGAGCTTTAGTTGACCATAAATTCCAATGAGTTTAGATGTAGTCATGATTTTTAGGATCATAGTTTTATTAAACCTAATATGTTTCCCATGACATGTCATGTAATAAGGCATATAAATGGGCTTGGGATCCTCAGTTTCAAGGTGTCTTTTTCACCTAGAGTAATAGCTTACATGTGAAATAGTTATGAATATGTGTTTTCTTGTGGGTCTCTTGTCACACAAAGAAGGGGCAATCATGATAGTCATAATCATGCTCTAAGCTAAAAAGCTACAAGCTACCATCTACATCTAGGTAATTTTCTCAATGATGTGATAATGGAAGGATATTTTTATCCACCATAGATGTAGATAAGACTCAAACTATAATTTCTCTCATGATTTGTCATTTTATCAAGTGGAACCATCACTTGTCTAATGAACTTTATATGATGCAATGGGTGGTTGTTATAAAATTTAGATCATAGATAAACATGTTATAAAATTTAGGTCATAAAGACAAAAATATCCTTTATTCAAAATATAATCTGATAAAAACATGATTAAAAAGAAAAAAGAATTATATACAACTTGAAGTTCATGCCAACATCATATTAAGAGATTCATACTTTATGATTGACTTGTAAATAATAATTTTACTTTAGAATAAGAGATTAAGATGAAATGGATTTTTTGAAATAGAGATTGTGTAGTTTAGTTAGGACCATGAATTATGTGATTGTATGACCACTCACTACATCATATTTGGATGCACAATCTCAATACTAAATTTTGGATAAATTAAAAGGTATGATGCATCCTAAGAAAACCACCTCCACCATAACATTAAGGGACTAACTAGCATGCGAAGTTGGTACCAATCATGGCATTAAAGGCCTTGCTAGCATGCTAAGTTGGTACCTATCATGGACTACTTTTATACTTACCCAAATTTTATTATCATATATAATGCTATAAATTATATACTTAATAGAAATAATGGCAAGATAAGTTAACTTTACCTTAAATAAAAATTAGTGTTTGTTAGTTATGAGCTTTTTATTTATAACAATATTTTCATTTGTGCTTTATTTTATATGGCTTATATATAGGGAAATGCTCTAAATATTAAGTAAGATCTAGTAAATTGTCTAAACAAAAGTAAGCATGTTCCAAAACACATGAGAGGTGAAAAACCTTATTTAACCATTGAGAATAATTCTAATAATAGTATGATTAAAAAAATCATATACAAGTTGGTGCTAAAATGAATAATTCATAATTTGTAATTGAAATGTAAATAATTAGGTGGAAATATTTTATGAAATAATCTATATTGTATGATTAAAAAAACAAAAATGTTTGAATTTTATAATGATACAAATAATTTGTAAAAATGTTATTTTTTAGATTAAATGGATAGAAATGACCTCCCATCACTCTAGGTTTGAAGGTTATATGGTGGAAAATATTTCCACCCCTCGTAAAGCAAGGGTCAAGGCCTTGTTATTGACCACACTATGATGTTGAATCTTGGTGATTGTCATTGAATTACTCAATGATGAAGTCATATTACCTACAAATCTACAACTAATACAAAATACAATAAAATAAAACACTGCATATAATACCATTATTCATTTGATATCCTAACATCAACATATTAGTAGTATGGTTATTTGGTTATCACATAGTTGTGTTCCTATTTATGGGTAGTTTTCATTCAAGCACATAGATAACACACATACACATAAAAAATGTCAATACATTGGGAAGGTGAAAAACACGTCAATAAATTTTGAAATAGTAAATAGTTGGGAAATCCTTGATTTCACACATTAAATTGTGTATACATGAAAAATATCCTCATATTACTAACTATTTATACATTTTCATTTTAAAAATAAAAGAAATCTGAAAACCTTATTTTGAAATGAACCAAGCCTATTAACATAACAAAATTAAAATTTTAAAATAAATAAAAAATCATATATCAATTACATAGGTAAGTGTTCCATAAATATTTCTCTAATGAGTCTACAATTATACCTAGATGGACACAATGATGAACATTAAAACCTTGAAAACTTCTTAGAATTATGCATTCATCTGTCTTTTCCTCCATAGCAAGTACAAGATAAGGCTGAAGCTTCTTATTGGTAATAAATATTGCTAGATAAGACTCCTAGCCAATCATTGATTCGATCATGATATTGATAATAACTAGCTTGAAAACCTTGCAATTCTTGGAAATATCAGATTTCAATCAACACATTCAAGTTATGGAAAGAATATTGTGAGGAAAACTTAATCTGGTTTTGTTTGGAGACCTTACGAAGATCATGAGGACCTCACACAACCATCAACTAGAGCTGAAGTGCCTCAACTTTTTGACAAGTATATGAACCTTTAGATGGGGAATCATTAAATTTTATGGGCTTGATGGAATCAATAAATGTAAGAAAAAAACTATTGTGAGATATAATAGTGGGATGATGATTAATTGGATGACAACTATTGAAGCTAGTATGTCGATTAGATTGGTTAGTTAAACCAAAAGATTTGCCATTTTTAAGAGATAGACATGAATAGATTTGAGAGGTTTCACGGATAGCTTGGATGGCAAAATATTCCTCTTTAGATGTTGGAGATTGGAAATCAGCTAAAATATGAGCTAAGAATCAATTTGTTTATTTTTCAGAATGTAACAAACGATCACCTTGTATAAACTATTGTTGATATTGGATCAGATTTAGTTTTCATCTCAACTTCAGAATATCTTGTGCTAAAACAAAAATAATTAACTATGTGCATCCCTTAAAGATCAAACAATATTATTTTATTCAATCAAAGGATGTAACGTGGAAATTAAGAAAACTAACTTGCAACCACTAAAAGGGTTTCATGAAGGATCTTACATCTAGTGAGAGGATGTTAAGAAAGGAATATTGTGAGGAAAACCTTATTCGAATTAGTTTAGGGATCGTATCATGACAATGATAACCTTACATAATCATTAGCAAAAGATGAAGTCCCTCAACTTCCCGAGAATTACCCAAACCTTCAAATTCTAAATGATCAAAATTTAAGGGCTTGGTGAGATCAACAATAACATGAAGATAATCATCATCAATTATTTCAACAATTTCACTATTGAATAGATAACAATGGTTAGAATATCACTGATTTGATTATATGTTTCAATATCACCGAAAAGGATATCCAAATTATAATATTCTTTGGATGTTATACCTGAAGGATTGTAGATGAAAATTATTTCATGAAAAATGAGTTCTAAAGAGTAGAATCCATCTATTGTTGGCAATTGCAAGCCATAAAGTGGATGCTCAATAATCACATTTTTTTTCTTCTTTTGGAGATGCAACCTTGTCGCCTTGTCTTATCTTAAAATGTAGTCTATATTATTGTGAATTTGGAGGATTTATAATATTTTCAACATGTAGAGATTCATTGTACATATCATGAGACAAGAGGTCGTGAGTATGAAAAGATGAAAAAACAGTTTCCATAATAAATTCTTCTATGATTGAATCAAATTCCATATTTAAACTTTGGAAGTATAAATCCCGTTGAGAAGTCAAGAAATCAATGTACATGGATAATCATCATCATGTATATCAATGAGGCGATTGTTTCTAGGATGATGACTGCCAAAGCATTGGGTTTGATTAAGTACTTTGGTTTTACTTCACTCTTTACCGAAAACCCTAGATTTTCGATTGCCAATGAGTGTAGAAACATTAACCGAGGTGTTATCTTGAACTGCCTCAGAAAGGAAAGCATTGTCTTGACATAATAGGATTTGGTAGATGAAAGATAGATGATATATGTTTTCATCACTTTTATCCTCTATATGTGGGTTGTTACAACCTTGTACCTAATCACTATTTGATCCAATAGATTGATAATGAAATGTATTTAAAAAAATTGTTGGAGTAGATTGATCAAGTGAATTCAAGTACAAGGAGTCGTGAATGAAAAAGGAAGAAGACAACCATTGAACATGCAATACTCAAAATTAAATTTGATTCAAAGACTTATATTATTCTCAATAATTTCATTTAGAGAATTCAATAAATCATAATTCACATCATGCTTCATGAAATTATCTTAAAATTCACTGTCGTTTCGAACAAGGTGTCGGTCACTACAAGCAGATAGCACTGGGAGTATAGCATGAAAATATTCATGAAAATTTATTTGTGGGATGATCAACAAGATTAGGTTGATGAATAGGGAGAAGTGATTCAACTATTTCATTTTCAGATTGCCCCACCTTTGTGGACAATAGAACATGTTGTACCATAGGAAAATTCTACTCCCTTTTATCCAAGACCTCTTCATTACCCATATTATTGATAATATAAATATCAATCTCGACACAAAATACCACTTCATCTGGTAATGAAATTGTATTAGGCTGAGGGATATTAGGGGTAAAAATTTATTCCTCTAATAGTTGGGTACCTCATGACTCAGAAAAGTTGGAAAATCAAGATTCGAGATAAGATTTGGATGATTTAGGATTTGAAGATTACTATAATCATTGGAAAAATGATTCACGTAAGATTCAAATTGTTTCAAATAGATGCAAACCAAACACTGAAACCTTCTATCCCAAAAATCCCAGTCCACATCTCTTTAAGGAAATTCATAACAATGATGTCATAATATATCAACAAAATATTCCAGAGATTCATCATGTTTTACTCTAATCGTATTCATCCTTTTATACACTATTTGAAAATTATACATGTCAAAATATTCTTGAAGATCCTTAACGAGATGCTTGAAAGAATTAATAAATGCAACTAGTAAATTTTTGCAACATTCCTTAACATGACTTTCTAGTGTGAGGGTGAACAATATGCAAGCGACATCTTCAAAATGCTTCTTCATTAAAATAACAAAACTTAAGAAACTGAAGCTTATGTTCGAATATAGATGTTTCACCTTGGCCATCAAAATTATTCTACAATAAGTGATGAAATATTTACATAGGGATTGTCAGATCTAGTCTTTTTCTGGAAAAGCATCCCAGCATTAAGATTTGGGGAGGACCCATTTTAAGATCAAAAATTTAAAATGAGACTCCACACACTCATCTTGTCATTTGACCCTCGTTCTAATGTGAAAATGCATTGACGATGTTGTATATTTTTCCAACACTAGGGGGTTACCCTGATATGAACTCCCAATTAGACCCCACACCATTTGGGATAGAAGCCCCATCTAGAATGTTGGCTTGATTGCCATTGTGTGAGTTTTTTCTCTTTTGGAGATCAAATGTAGAGAGTTGAATATGAGACCAAATTTAATATGTTAGGAGAGGGAGGGTGAGATCAACTCTCCATTGATAGTTTGTGGAACATGGTATAAGAACAAAACAACTACATAATGAGCAAGCTAATGCCTTAAAAAAGAATCATATAACTAAAACTAACTAAGATATACATAATGCAAAAGTGTTAGAAATCAATTGTAATTAAGTTCACAATCAATTAATAACATTAACATTGAATGAAGAGCATAGATTCCAAGCTAACACATAATATGCATGAAATGAATTAGTTCATAAACATGTAAGAATTGTGTAAGAACCCATGCATACTTAATGGGAACACCTAATAGGCAATATAACCAATAGAGGAATACATGGGAATAAATGCATAAATTGAAAAGAGTGCCTCATTAATATTGTGGCCCATTCAAATATATGTACAACAAGCTAGCCAAAAGTGGGATGAGACCCAAAAGTGGGATGAGAGCAGTTCATATCATCTTTGTAGAATATGAAATGGCTTCTTTAAGCCAGCTGATAAGCCAACATAATCATGAAGAAAAACACATTAAATAAATAATTAACAAATAAAACACAGTTACTGTGTGAGCTCAAACCTGCTCTAAATCTCATATTCAAATAAATCATTAACTACATTCTTATATAGTAAAATTATTACTAATATAGCTATAAATCAACAATCTAACGTGAAACAGATACTCTCACACTACGAGCCATGTGAAAGCTCATTTCTAGCACTTGCCACCCTAATAATTTTCTACCCTAATTTTGCACAGAGAACAGAAAATCTACTCACTAATTTGTTAGCAATTTACATAACAAAATTAAGCATTATTTCAAACACTCCCCCTTAATGATTAATGATTAATGGGGATTTACTATATTATCTCGTAGTGCCAAAAACTAAGCTTTTGCAATTGCTTTGGTGAAGATATCTGCTAGCTGAAGCTGAGTATTTATATGCTTCAATTCAATATCCTTCTTCTACACCAAATATCAAATTTCATGTCAAAATTATTTGTCCTACTTTGATGAACCGGATTCTTTGCTAAATTGACGACACTTACATTATCATAATAAATCATTTTAGGCTAAATTTGTTTTTCTCCAATTTCTTCCAAAAATTTTCTGAGCCAAAGAGCTTGTGTAGCTACTGAGGTAATTGCAATATACTCCACTTCTGTGGATGAGAGGGAAACAATGCATTTTTTTTTTACCTCCATGTAATGAAACTAGAACCAAAAGAGAAACAATTTCTAGATGTGGACTTATGGTCATTAATGCTACCTCCCCGATCCGAATCGCTAAATCCAACAAGATTGAACTTTTTAGAAGAGTAGCAATTAATACAAAAATTTAGAGTGCCTTTCACATACCTTAAAATCTTCTTCGATTCCTTCATATGTATTTGAGATGGATTTGTTATATACCTTGAAAAACTAAATATGTAATATCACGCCTTGTGTGGGTTAGAAATATCAAACTCCCCGCAATACTTCTATAAGTTTTCCTATCAATTAAATCATCACCATCATCTCTACATAACACCTCTCCATGAGCACTTGGATTAGGGAATGGATTACAATCAAGCATATCAAAATTATTTAGAATATCCTGTGCATACTTTGATAAACCTCCATTAATAGAAAATATTTCATGATGCCTAGATCTTTCATCTCAAATTCATTCATCATAGTAACTTTGAATTTATCATTTATCTTATAACTACTACCCATATACAATAGATCATCAACATACAAACTTATGATTAGAATATCAAAACCTTCTTGTTTGTAGTAAAGGGTAGGATCACTCTTACTTCTCTAGAAGCTATTTTCCTAAAAGTATCCATCAATCCTTGCATACCATGCTCTTGGTGCTTGATTGAGACCATACAAAGCCTTATTCAACTTGTAGACATTATTCTCCTTTCCTTCCACTTCAAAACCTTGTGGCTGCTCCACATATACTTCCTGTTCTAAGTACCCATTCAAGAAGGAACTTTTCATGTCCATACGATGTATGTTCCACTTTTTCTGAGCTGCTAATGAAATCAACATTCTAACGGTCTCATGTCATGCTACTAGTGCAAATGTCTCTTAATAATCAATTCCATACTTTTTTGTGAATCCTTTAGCAACTAATCTTGCTTTGTGTCTTTCAACACTCCCATCACTAAAGTTAGTTAACATGTGCAAAACACTTAGACTATTGTTTGATTCTTTTGAAGTGCTTTTATTTCATGAAGTTTATTTCCTTTGCAAGGTTTAAAGAATTGAAGCATTTCCTTTTCCACAAATAATAAAATTCAGAATTTCATTTACAGTTGCAATTATTTTCGAGCATATCTTTTAGTCTTTTCGAAATTAATTTGAAAAATAGGTGAAGGAAGCTCTGATTTGGTGCAAGAGCTGGTCTCTTGTCATAGAAATAGAGTCCTCTAAGCCCTTAGGCTTAGAGCACCTTCACTAAGACATAAGTCTACAGTAAGGAAGGTCACATATAATTTTGCACAGAGACACTATACCTGCACTAGAGCAAGTAGATTGTAACAGTGCAAGGATAGGTTGTTGTGTGGAAGGAAGATTAGAAGGAATACAAAATTCTGCAAGGGCCCAATTGTGAGACTGCTAGCCATCCATCTAAATATGAACATAACATTTCATTACAACATTTAAGATTGTTTTCGTTGTGCGGAATTTCTTTACTTGATTTACATGCAAATTGTCTTTTACATTCCAACACTAGAGTTGCTTTGCTGTCAATTACCTTTCCGATTGTTTTTTGTTTGATTCTGCAAAGCATTTCCTTTCAGAAGTAGGATTAGAGATAGGAAAATTTTATACCATTTCTGGAATTGCCTATGCTTCGTCTCTAAGTTCACAAAATGCTCGGGTTGATAATTAAGTGATGAGGAGTTTTCTTAAGTGCAATTCTTGCACCCAACACCACCCAGACAGTTGGACCCGACAACCACCCTAGGACTGACTCCCCTGGAAAATTACATAGAGGCTACTCAATGTGACCACTCTATTAACTTACAAAATTGCGCATATAGGCTAGATAGACACCAAGTTCCTATCCCTATCTCCCTCAAAAAATTGCATAGTTTTCCTAGTCAGCCCTCCTCATAGTCGACCAGCTGCTCATCCGGGAAATTGCGCAGTTTTCATGAGCAGGCCTTCTACTAGACAACAGTCTGCTCAGCTCAGAAACTATCCAGAGATGATTAGTAGGCAATCCCATCAGCCTCAGTGCAGGTTTCCTCACTAGAAGCTCCTAGCAACAGACTACTAGTTCCCTCCAGGAATTGAATAGTTTATGCTACCAAGCACCCTGAGCTGACTGCTTGTTCCCCTTGGGAATTGCGTAGTTTTTGCTACTAGTGACCCAATAGCCAATGAACAGTTTCATCTAGGAACTGCGCATTTTTTACTGCCAGGCTACCAGCTAGCTCCTCCCAAAAACTGCACAATTTCTGCTTACTGATCCTCTTTGTAGCCTGGCCCGTTCCTCCAAAAAAATTCACAAATCTGGCCTTCCATCCCTTACTACTTGCTCATTATGGAAACTACATAGATTATTCCTACCTTGGCTTCCTAAAACCTGAACTGTCCCTCTCAAAATTTGCACAATTTTTCCTTCCAGCCGAGCCAAACCTTGCGGACAATCACTGTCGACTTGGATTGCCCATCTTCATCACTCAGTGACTCTTGCGCAGTTTTCATCAGCAGTTCTTGGATCCATCATCCCACTTCCCAACCTTGCTACCTCTCCCAGCAACCTACATCCAACAAGATCATATGTCATAGCAGACTAGGAGGTTTTTCGATTTGATGTCGTCTCATCATGAGTGGTTGTAGGCACAAGTACACTAAAAAACATGGTGCAATAATGAAAGGGGTGACTGAAGGGAGCACTTGTAGAAGGATAGGTTCACCAAAGAATGAATGAACGATGCATGTGAAGGGATGTGTTCGCAGACAGATGGATGAGAAAACATGCAAGATGTTCTCATGGATGGATGAACAGAAGAACATGAACCTTTCACAAACAAATGAGCCTACCAAGCCTTCCAACATGCAAGCAAGGAACAACATTCCAAAGCTTCATAGAGCGATCCAAAGACCATTGAATTCTCCACGCACTTTTCCATGTGGAGGTGAAGCTCTCATACACCATGAAGACATCCATCACCTAGCAGGATTATATCTTGACATGCACTCCAACAGTAGCACGAATGTACTAACACTGTCATGTCGAGTCATGTCGCCCACATCTCTACTATGGGCTATGTTGTCAATTAATGTAATGTAACGTGGATGTCCAAGAGACCCACTTGTTGTACAAAGATTCATGCAAAGTTGAAAATTCATGGAAGTCAAATGGTCATGAGGGTAGTTGAACAACCACAAGGGTCAGTTTCACCCTTGGCTATAAATAACCCCCCTCATTTGTGCATGAAAGGAATTTTCACCTCAGGTTCTCCCACATAGCCAAGAGAGTATGTAATCTTTTATTTGAGGAGTAAGTAGTCACTCCAATGCCCCTCTCATGGGGTCAGTGATGTATGGTGTAACGATGTGTCTTGGAAATTTCTCTTCATTCAGAAGTGTGCTAATATGCCAACACATTTTCACACACGTATTGTAACTATTGTAAGACTAATCTTGAACACTTGTAATGCGTGTTACTTTAACCTGTGTTGAACACTTGAACTATTTCACTTGTTGTAATGCATAATCTGTTAATGGAAATGTGTTGTATGTGTTGTTAATGTTGTCTTGCCCGTGGTGGCTATCTCCCTAGACATCAGACATAAATTTCACATAAAGTTTTTTGTAACAACTGTTGCACTTATTCAGACTCATCCGTTGGATGTTGTACGTGTTATCTTACCTTGTGTATTGTGACTACCGCATCTGTGTGGATTTCTCCTCCAGAAGCTATGCATGTCTAGTTGTGTTTTGTGTTCCTAGCTGAGTTGGGACTTCATCCCAACAAAGTTGGGACTCACTCTCACCCTCTCCCCTTAAAGTGAAAGAACCATTGACACAAGCACACTAGCATTCACTAGCCACTTAAACCTCACTTCTTGAAGGAAAACAACACTACTCTCCTGCGATGACAAGAAAGAGTTGAGAAAAATCTTTAATACAATGGCAACTAGACCATCATACTGGATGGGACTCCCACACTAGATGGTGTGAGGTCTATTTGGGACTTCATACTAGGGTGATCCGCTGAATATTAGTAGATCCAACACCATCAACACTCCCCTATATTTCCCCTAGGTGAACAATTTTTGCCCCATATATCTAACAATTATGATCAATCCTACCCAAATCAATGACCCTAAAGCATTTGTTGTCGTGAAAGGTTAATTTTTCCAATTCTATTGAAAAACTAAAATCACCCTTCATCCACATGATGGTCATAATTTATTTTTGGGAATTAGGGAGATTTTCCAAAACTATTTCCTGTAGCCCATAAAAACCACTTTTGGTTTGGTCAATGTCACTTAGGTGATGTGATATCAACAACACCTGAGTTCTTCACCTATGCCATGATGTCTTGCCACATGGTCATTGACACCCACGATCATGGAAATACCATGTCATCTAACACATGGCATCCATTTTTCGTTTATGTCACCATGCCATATCACTAAGTACGGATAAATCTTGAAATTCAAAAGATTTGAAATTTTAAAAATTGTTATGATGTTCCCAACTCAACTTTTGCACTAAAAATTAACCCATTACTTAGCTGATGTAGCCTAAGAACTACAAATAAAATTTTTTTCGCCAATATAAGATGTAATTTGGTCAATTTTAAATGTATCCATGTGTAGGGCACACTCAGAAACACAATTTTTGGTGAATTTGAACTTTTGGTGCCATTCATTTAAATAAAGAAAATAAAGAAACAATGCATTATATTCAAGAAGCCATCAAATAACAAAAAATAAATAAATATAGGCCATGTAAATGATGATAAACATAAATCATAGTAAAATAATGATCAACGTTAAAATATACAATGAAATAAATACATAGTGAACACAAAAGATACTTATCTTTATGAAATATTCACCAACTCATTGCAAATATTATACATTCCATCCAATTGTATTATCTATTTATCATTAAATATCTATAATAGACCATTTGTCAGCTTAGGCTATGATACCACATGGATGGGTGCCTAGGAAATCTCTCTCTCCTAGGCAATCAAATTTCAAGATTTATTTTATTATACATAAAAACAACAATCACAACTGCATAATTACTCAATGAGTCCCCTGAAAATATACTCCTAGCTCTTTTTCCCCTTCATTGTGGACAACTCAAGGAAAATAATCCCCTTCTCTATAATGAAATCCATCAGTTATTCTATTTCCCTCCAAGGCTCTAGTGCTACTTGTTAGGAAATATCAATGCTAGAATCTCTTAGCCATGGAAATTTTTACTGACAATTCCAATTCATACTACCATTTTGGCACCTTCTCATGCTGTAATTTAAAAATATTAACACACAACCAACAATAATATCTTAGTAATATAATTCTTCTTCTCCCCCTTAGAAACTAGAACCATAAAATGATTGGGAATAATGGAGAATGAACCCCTAACAAGCCAATAACGTTATCATAACTCCACATTTCTTCACCTAATAAGCTTATATATCCACCTTTTTCTCAACTTGTTCAAATATGAGTATAATAAAATATAAATAAAAAAACTCTAGCCTCTTTAACTACCCTTCTCTTGTGATATTATAGCCCTTTATAACTCTAGTTGTTGTCCATTTACAAATATACATTATTAATTTATTAAATAATACTTCATATTAGAACGATCATCAATTGAGTTTCACCCCATGGGTTCCTGAGTTATTCCTGGTATATTTGTGTTACAAGTAGATTGGATATACTCTTGGTGGTAATGGCAACTGAATGGTTTTCCCTGGGCCTAGCCTAGATGTTATACGTGAATAGTGTCCACTCAGATGCTGCTATTCCCACTAAGATGGGTGGCTATCTTAGAAACAAACAATCAAAGTCTATTATTGATTCCTTTTATGAAAATAGATGAGAGGAGAACCAAGAGGGCCAACCTGAGTCTTGCGCTCGATTTCCTCTCCTTCTTGATAGAGTTTTGCCATTTCCTCTTTGTCTGCTCAGCTTCGAAAGGACCTGTGGAATCAAAGCAACATACTACTATGCAAGAAATAAGGATTTAAATTCATAAATAATGCAGGATCAGATGTGCATTAACCACATACAAGCATATATAAACAAGTATACAAGAATATGGAAGGAAACAAGAATAGCTTTATTCAGATAAAAAGTAGCAAGAAGATTACAACCATGTGCTCTGACCCAGCATCATCCTCCAGCTAAGAAGCCCTTCTTCACCTCAAGCAAAGCTAGATCACCCAACACTTGTGAATGTACACCTGAATACCAACAACACTTCTCTATAAGATACAAAATTCCAGCCTCCTGATCTCCGTGATGAGGAATTCATATATAGATGATTACAGAGAGGTGAGTCATCTTTTGGGATTTTTATTAGTGTCCTCTCTCTAATAGTTCCTGCTTCCACTTGTAGAATGATGATTTCTTACTCATCCTTGGTCGAAAATGGAGTGGCAAGTGTCAGAGGGGAAGCTTCTGGAAGATTCCATGATCTTCCACCTTGCATTTTTGTCCCTGCCATTTGTCCATTCCCGACCATCACACTCTACAGAGGAGCAAAACAGTATGCATCCCACCCTGTACATTAGGAAGGTGATATGCATCGTACCCTCTGCATTGAGCTTTCAGTATGGTCTAGTTTTGACCATTTATGAGCAGTTTTCAGTGGAGAACTTCTGGGAGATGATGTAATCAGTTGAACTTGTTCCTTTAGGTAGTGAAGCAACACTTTTAGGGACTTAGGAGTCCTTAGTTTATGGAATTTGTGATTGGGGTTGAAGCACCCAAAAATGTCTATAACACTCATTATACAAAATACAAATGGGATTAGGCAGAGGCACTAACAATTTTGGTGAGCTTATCACAAAAAAATGTACCATACAATTTGCACTGGAAAAATAATGAAGAAACTTACAACTATTTGGAGATTCAAAAAGTATATGCAATTGGATAAACAAAAATGCAAATTGTAATGCATATTCTCTGAGGCATATCATGGAAGAAGTCCATGGACTTATCAATTTATTTGACACATTTATTTGTCATCACATATACATGGAGTGGAACATAGTTGCCAATCTAATAACCAAGAAAGCAATGCACAGGCCTATAGGAACGTGGAGGATAATGGAGTAGAAGGATGGAACCTTCCATCAACACTATCATTGACCATTTATAGACATACCAGATTAACTAGCTCAGAAGGAGCCTAAAAATATTTTTTGTTTATATAATTTTATATATATGCACAATGACAATAGACTCATATATGGCAGTTTTGATTCTCTCTGCGTAGAGTAAGTACTTATCTTATATTTCAATCTTAGTAATAGAGGAGTGTCTCCCTGCGTGGAGTACACATCTTTTTTTGATTACTCAAACTTGATGGGCTTTATGCCCCATGTACAAGATATTCTTTTGCATGTACAAAATGTAATTTTCTTTACTTAATGAAAATTACGAATTTTTCCAAAGGGAAAAAAATAAATACTACTAAGTGAAAACAATTTGGAGAGGGTTTAAAGAATATAGAGGAAGATGGAAGCCTGATTTCGAGGGGAGCCGTTGCTAGCAATGCAACTGATTTGTTGGGAGGAACGTGCTTCTTCCCATAATATTTCCACGAGAGTTTTGTTAGTCAGATAATTAGTTGGCTGTGTTTTTAAGAGAAACTGTTTTCTTTGTTTTAATAAGGAATTTATTTAGATGTAGAGTGTGATTGAATAACTATGGAAGTATGCATGTGTTACTTTAGTGTGGTTATTTTATACTTGTGATGGAGAATACACAATAAATTGTATTTGATAATATGGTATGTAGGTTAATTAAGAGAGTGACGAGGTTAACAATTAATAGAGGTTGAGATGAATGTATTATTTATGTGAATTTAAACATAATCTTAATAGCATGTATATAATTTCATAAAATATAAATATAAATTCCCTTCTTAGAAAGGATTATGCAGGCAAATCATTCCTAAAGGTTATGTATTCCTTGTAAAAATCTATGCATGCATATAGTAACTATGGACTTGAATATCCTTACGACTTTCTATTGTAGAGGACAACGATACAATTATGTAGAGGCCTCTTATCACTATACTTGGTTAATATTTGTGTATGAGGAACTTATGCTTAGGCTAGTGTGGAAATTGTAAAAATAAAATAGCAGGGAAATTTGTAATTATTAAGACTGTGAAATTTTATGGGTTTTTGATATAAGAGTATGTATATGTATATTGTAAGTAGAATATACCAAAAGCATATATACGTATTCTCAACCATATGAAAGGGATTGAGAATCCTAGGTAAATAGACAGGCATACAATAATTGGAACTAGGGTTAATAAATTGTTGAGTAAAGACTCTAGTTATGTTTGTACAAAATTATTTGTGTATAGAATACGTCATCAATTAGTTATATTGTGCACCAACAATAAATAATTATCAAGGTTGAGTAGAGAAACTTGTAGTGGTATAGTGCACTTAAGAATTAATCATACCAATAAGAATGAGCCTAAAATATTAATGTAAATTTAAAGAAAACACTTGAATTACTACCATAAAGATCATATATTGTAACCATGCTACATAGAAGAAAAAAATATATGTATTGAGCTTAAATAAAATTGAGGAGAACAAAGTGAATTTAAGCATAAATTCATCATGAGCATGTTGCTAAAAGTTGTTTAGATAAGGCTCTAAGCATGGGACTTAGATTGAAGGGTCTAAGAAGAAGATGACAACTAAGGAATAAAATGATGTCATGGAATAGGACTAATAAAAAATAAGCTACAAATAAACCAAAACTCATAATGTGTTATTCATATTAAACATAGTTGATATAATGAAATACCAAAACTCCACTTTATATACAAAGAATATACTTAAATAAAAATGTGCTACAAGAAGACCTATTTTAAAATAACAAACATATATTCACAATTTCCTATAAATGAAATACTACATCATAGGTACAAAGAAGTTTTGGGAAACCTTTTCCATTTCTAATGCAAAATAGATCATATTAATACTCCAAAATGGTTCGATGAGTGTACTCTCGAGTAAAATGAATCCATTGTCTAGGAGAAAAAGTAACGGATTAAAACCATTAGAAGAGCTACCAGTATAACTCGCTAATGGTAATACAAAAAAATTTCCCATGGAAAGGATCTAGAAAAGTGGTCACAACTATCCTTCAATAAGGACATCCTCCATTTCACGTAAACCTAGAGTAGAGGAAATTATGTTAAAGGGGACCTCAAACCTGAAGATGTAGAATCAACTTATTAGCTTGAATCCTAGGTTTAGAGTTCTGATAACATACCTAATATAAATTAGGAACAAGGAAAATGCTATCAGTATATATGAAGTATGATGGAATAAAAGAAATTCAAGAATGCGACCTTGGAATCTAAGGGGTTTGTCTTAATTAAATAGCTATAAGGTATCTAACCAACCATAGTCTCCACTATACCCTGCAAGAAATTATGGTTAGCTAGAGAAAATTTCGTTACTCCAAAAGGGTTTTCAATTTAAACAATGAAGTGTATAGAAGAAGCTACTAAGTAACCTAGATCAAACACGAAAAATAACTCATTTTTTATGCCTGAGATTATTTTCCAAGCTCTAGAAACTGGCAGTTGCATGCTAAAAAATTCCTTTAGCAACCAAATGTTTGTCATTTTCAAACTCAAAGAAAAACTATATGAATTTCTCATATTATCTATTAGGAAATAAATAAATACATGCTAGAAAGGATATCCTATAACGAAATGAAAATAAAAAAATAATTAAAAAGTTTGATAGGGAACCCTAAGAGGGCCCCTATAATAAGAATAAAAATTCACAACAACCCTTCCCCCCCTTCCCACACATATATATGGTGGGAGGATGAGCTGAGAAGAGTAGCTAGAGTTGCAAGAAACTATAGCCATCTACAACCCTTATGAAGGGTGTGAGCTAGTAGTACAAATTGATGAACAACAACATACCTAAAAAATACCCCTAGACAATTCAAATAGATTCTCATTACATCTGAGTCGAGGGTGTGTAACAAATAATTCCAAGGAAATCCCATTCACTCCCTGTAACAATGACAAGAACCAAACATTAGTGTGAGATTTAGTAGAAATAAAATGGAATCCATGTGAAGAAAACCAAAGAAAATAAATATTAATAAGAGGAAATTTTACCACATGAAGTTGTGTAACTACTCTAGAAAAATGGAAATCCTTTGATGGAAAACCCCCTAATAGAACTGGTAATTGTTTTTTGGTAGAAGCAGGGTATCCCCATACTTGTGGTCATTCAAAGGAAATTGTGAGTCAAGATAGGTAATATTCCCTAGGTATCAAGAAGTTTTCTATACATAAAAATGGTTGTAATAAAATTAAAAAGGGAGGAGTAGATGGATTGCTTAACATCCAAAATTATGAGTAAGGATGATAAAACAATCTACATAGTTAGCTAAATCATTGATAAAAGAACCATTAGGATTAACATAGTTACCTATCAAAAAACCTAAGAAAGGTTGTCGTCTAAGGGAGCAGCTGGCTGCCAAATTTACCAATAGAATCATGCACCAGAGAAGGAATCTATAAATCAACAGAGAAAACAAAATATAATAGGAAATGAAAAAGGGTGAATGTTTGAAGATGGGTTACACTTTTGGGCCAAATGTGCCATGAAATTTCAATTTTTTCCTCTTTTATCGAATTAAAGCCCTCAAAATTCATATAAGCATTGCGAATTTTACTTCAAAGTAAAAAAGACAATATGTGGAGAATTATGTTATTGTCCTAATGATATCTTTTGCAAAAACATTTAGTGGTGTATAGTGTCTCAATTTTCCATTAAATGAAATACTCATACTTGCAAATTTTGGCACATCCTAAGAGATATTCGTGTGTTCACGTAGAATAACTTAGTTTAATGTGTAATTGTTAATTATATATATATATATATATATACTTATATATATATTATATATATATTATATATATATTATATATATATATATATATATATATATATATATATATATATACCTATATATATACTTATATATTATATATTATCTATATATACTATATATAGGCATGATAAACACAAAAAAAGCTAACTTTTCATATGGATTTTTATTCTTTTTATTTTTTTATGCAAAATTATATTTTTTATTATTTTTCAAAATTGGTGAAGTAATATTTCAATTGCATTTTGTAGACACATGTGTTTACGTAAGTTTTTTTTTCAAATATTTAAATAAATTAAAAAAAGAGTATCCTTTTGAAGAGGACTTGGAAAAAAAGATAGTGGTATTTTTTGAAAATTTTTCATTGTGTATATTTTATGTTATTTATTTTTTATTTAGCCCCTTTGAGACTATCCAAAAACATTTCATGAAAAATATGTTTAAAAGAAATTAGATGAAAAATATCATGTGAGTTCAAAAGTTTCAAACTCATATGCCATTAGATAGATGATTCTTCCATGAATCCAGCATGATCAACTTCACCACTTAAGGACAAATTCTTCCCTATGTCTTCTAGGGTACAAATTGGGATTGCAGAAAAAATTGCAGAAGGGGTGCTAAATTTGTGGTTTTTAAGACCTGAAAAGCTCAATTGAGTGCTTGAATTTTAAATTAAAATATCTAGATCGAGGGTTTCCTAAACCCTTGATCGAGCTATTTACGTGGTTAACCAAGTGCTCAATCAAGCTATATGATTGTGTATTTTCGTATAAAATAAGGGCTTGATCGAGTGTTAGAGATCGACTAAGCCTTAATGATTGATAGAGGGTTTGTTTTGAACCCTTGATCGTGCTATTTTTTTAGTGATCAATAAGCTTGATCAAGCTTAAAAATGGCTTGATTGAGCCCTCTTTTTTCACCTAAATGTGCCCTCCCTTACCAAAAATTGTAACCCAACTCCATGCTTTTACCCCAAAATGGTAGGAACATTTTAGGTAGTCATTCACCTCAATTTGATGCACTGTGTTGTAACCTTCATTGTATCATTCCTAGGAAATTTGTGTCACACATGTAAGTCCTTGTCACATGAAGGGGCCATAGCTACATCCTACAAGAAAACCATGTTATCCAAAATCCCCCACACACGACTCTACATATGGATTAAGCATAGTAAAGGAAGTGCTAACATGGGCAAGGGATCAGTTGAAAACCAATAAGTTTAATTTGGTATGATGACTAGAGAATTTGTGTGGATAGGACATGAACCCAAGCTTCAAGGTCAAAAACCCCTTTGTTTTATAATTTTTTATAAATATGTACGAAGCCTAATAAGAAAGTAGAGGGTGAGGGGCTCGACTGTTAGCCCCCCCCACCCAATAAGTAAATTGAAACTTTGTGTTGCTCAACCTTCCCTCCTATCTTTCTTTTATATGTTAACATATGATAGTGAGATTTCCCTCTACCGCCCTAGAGATTTCCCGAATATGAAGTGTCTTCTTCTTTACAATAATACAGATGGAAGTTCAGGAGGCTGGATGAGCTCTTTCTTGAACCCCCTTCCTTCCCAGGAACTAACCGGGGGTTAGGCTATGATATTAGATCAGGCATGATGTGAGAAAACAAACGCATAAAATCATATAGAAATACCATTGTTTTGAGCATATATGTGTTTAAGAGGAGTTAACAAAATTTAGTTTGAAGGTAACATCATAAGGGAAGATTGGATAAGCCTTTTGTAAAGTCATAAAACTATCTATGAAAAAAAGAGAAGATAGTTAAGACTAGTTTTGTGCTTCTATAACCACAAGAATGCCAAAGATAGATTCAAGAGAGCATGCAATATATATATATATATATATATAATATATATATTATAATATTATATATATATATATATATATATATATATATATATATATTACATGTGGTATCTGAGCTTATAGGTTACAACATTGAGGCATATGGAACAAATTATAACTAGAATTAACAAAAAAAATGTTGTTTTACGTAGAGAATAAGGAGAAAAGAAGAGGAAAGTGATGGAAGAACCATTTGCAAGACCTTCTAATCGAGGAGAAAAAATTTGGGTGCATTTAGGAGGTCAAGGATCACCTCATATAGTGGAACTTTTAGATATGGTGGAAGGCCTGAAACAAGAATCAACCACTATTAAAGAAAACAACGAAAATTTGTTGAAGTTTAGTGCTAAACAGGAAAGGCTCATAATTTTTTTAACAAATATAAGTTTAATTAATTACTCACTAAAAAAGAAACCCATATACATGTAAAAACGCAATGAATGGGAATGCAGAAAAACAAAACCAAGTCCATTGGCTATGAAGAACTATTAAATATGGATTCTTGAAAAAAAATCATATAAGTTTTATAGAATAGAGGTAGCTTGAAGTACTAAGTATGAAGACATTTAGTTAAAATACACTATACATGTATATATCCAAACTTATTATCAAAGACTTAGGATAAACACTTTTATATACATCAATAGAGCTTAGTGTTAACATACTCCATCTAGACATTATTATATAACAAAAGATAAAACTATGCCAGATTGTGGCTATGGTCATAATAGTCTAATGACAATTACCAGATCAGGACTGTGCATAATATAAAGGAAAATAATGTGATTTGAGAAGAGTTTCAAAAATATTTCAAAGAAAATTATTTGACAGAGAGATATTATGATGATGGAGCAAAGGAATTTCATGAGTTGGAAAATTAGTCAAAAAGCCATTGATGAACTTGTTGCAAAATTCACCATCTCTTGTGATATGCACCCTATATTCGTGAGAAAAAAGGTAAAATTTAGAGATTTATTAGTTGTCTTTCACTTCCATTCAAAGAAAAAATGAGTATAAAAACCCTAAAACCATGGATTAAGTTATTAGGAAAGATATATCTTGTTACCAATAGTGTAAGAAAAGGAGTGAAAAGTCAAAATCTTTGCCAAACAAAGAAAAAAGATAGATTTAAGCAGGGGAATAAAGTGTCGTCTAAACATATTTCCTTTAATAATTCCCATAAGAATCACCAAAATAGAAATTGTAACAATAATTAATTTTGTCTAAAACCATTTTGAAAATTGTAACTTCTTTTGTGAAGTGAGACTTTTTTGGCATTTTTCATTTTCTGGGGATTCCATGAGAAAAGTTTTGGTATCCTTGATTGAGGAATCACAAAGATTGACTTTATTGTATCTTAAATTTTGTAAATTACATAATACATGATTTTTTGATGGGAATTTCCCGGTACATCTCACATGAATAAGCTAAAAATTATGGTGAGTGGTATTTGCAAAGAACAAGATACACGATAAAATAGGTAATTGTATGTTGCACAAGAATTAACAGTTTAAAAATTTTGTTTCAAAAACATCAAAGTGTTCATAGGTTGGGTTAGAAAAGCATAGAGTTTTCATTAACTAGCTAGACATAGGTTGATCACTAACTGTCACTTGTACCATAGATGAGGGATAGGTACATATTATTAGAGGTATACCTAGACCAATTTCCACCAGGAGAATATCATCCTTACAATTAAAAATGTGTGCAAGAAAGTGTTATAAATTAATTGCAATACAGTTGGAATACTTATTGCAGGAAACTAAGGAAAAGACTGTGGATGACTTTACGATGGTGCATTAATCCCAGGATGTTTTTCCAAATGAAATTCCTTCATTACCACCCAAAAGAGAGATTAATTTTACTAGTGAATTAACACTTGGTGCAACATTACGATCAAGGACACTTTATAGGATCAATATACTAGAGTTGTCTAAATTAAGAATGCAACTTCAAGATTGTTAGATAATGAATATATCAAACTATCTATAAAAAAAAATGGTCATTATGAGTTCATTGTGCTTCCTTTCATATTCACAAATTCTCTAGCCACATTCTTGGGTTTGATGAATAGTGTTTCAACAATTACATGGATAAATGTTTATTGATTTTCATTGTCTATATCTTAGGTTATTCTAAGTCACTAGAAAAGCATGAAAAACTCTTAAGAATAATGCTACAAATACTCATATGACATCAACATTATGCCAAAATTCAATAAGTGTGAATTTAATCAAAGACGAGATTCAATATTGGGACATGTAATTTCCAAAGAAGGAATTGGAATAGACCCTCAAAACATCAAAGAAATCCTTGATTGGCATGTACTTGAAAGGTGTAGTTGACATCAGATCCTTTGTGAGGATTATAAACTACTATTGTAGATTCATGGAAGGTGTATTTAAGTTGGCCTATCCTACACCATTTTTACAAAAGAAATATTTGTTATCTTTAGCTCCTATACTTAAATATTGATGTGAACAATGTAATAAGATAAATAGGAAGGATGCTAACAAAAATCCCTAGAGCAACCCAACATAATAACAAAAAAAAGGGTTGAGTGATGCAACCATAACAATGAGGGGGAAATTCTTAACCTAGCTCTTGCTAGTTTTATATTTTTCTTTAATTTTTTGAGAAGTTAGCATAAGATGATAAATGATAGTATGGGCATGATAAAAAAATGCATAATATGAAATAGTGCAGAGTTTCATGTCCACCAAATAGATATTAAATAATGATATGCTTGGTACATGTAGGAATAATGATATTAAATAATGATATGATTTGTTCATATAGTAGTGGATTTGGATGCACCAAGACTTTGAGGAGCCTATTTTCCTAACATGATTCATACCCAAAAAAGGCCATACACCAAAAAAATTCGAAGGCCAGATTAAAGAAAAAGAGTCACATTCCTCAAAAGTGACAGTTTAGACCCCTATTTTGAGCCCAACGGCTCACTATCTTAATCACAAATTGACTGTAGCTTTTTATTTAAAACATTGCATTTTGGGCCTTGTACCCTCAACAAAAAAGGCCTTGAAAGTAAGAATTTCAAGGAAGGATAGAAGATCAAAGTAAGAAACTCAAGGCTTTGGGGCCCCATCAAGGCCCCTCATTAGGATACCCCTCCTACAAGGAAAGTAAGAAACTCAAGGATCATAGATCAAAGTAAGAAGATCAAGAAAAGTAAGAAGATCAAGGATGGGTCCCCTTTGCGTCATTAATAAAGGATCAAGGATCGGAGGCCAAGGAAATTGTTACATATAGTCTTGAGGAACCACAACTATGAAAAATAAGGCATTGATGATATAATGGTACAAGTGATACCTATGCCTGTTGATATGAGTGTTGTGAGTGAATTACTCAAAAGTTCATACCAACCAATGGTATTACCCAAATACTTGTTCAAAAAAATATTATTGATTATGACCCTTTAGCTATAGGAAGATGTAAAGTATTGTTTGAATGCTCGATTAATTGTATGATATGAGTATGTGCTTAAGAGATTACATAAATAAATGATCATGTTTAAGAAAATTGTAAAACATAGTATGTGTCGAGACAACTGATCTGCACAAGAGTACAAGGAGAAAAATACGCCATGGATATTACATGAAAGAAAAATTGATGTAATCTCTAGAAACATGAATCCACAACCTGGAATGCAGTAAGAGATGAGAACACAAGGGATATAGTTGTGGGAATTAATGGATGAGGTGTAAGGGGAATGGTTTTCATGTATTCGTTGTTACAAAATTCTGTTTCTTTTGATTGTTGATCTTGAGCATGGTCATGTCACTTTTTATTTTTGCCTTGTGTTTCTATTGTGGTCTTCTGTGTTTTATTATTTCTCCTTTCCTTTCGTGGTTTAGTCTTGATGGATTTTTAGGTGTGAGGAAAGAAAAAGAAAAGGAGCTCTAGAAGGAGAGATAAATAAGAAACTCAACTAGAAGTGAAATACATTGGTTAAACCCTATTCATAAAATAAATAGTGGTAAGGGTACAAAAGAAAATGATAGGAAAACTAATATGGACATGGCTGAGTCCACTTGGACATAATAGATAATGATATAACAACCATGAAAATGACATAGAAAGGAAGTTGTCCTATACATTAAGCATGCATGGGTGATGTATATTTAATGTTGTGAAATCAATATAAAAGCATAATGGTGCTATCTGGTGTGACATATAATTAGTTGTGAGCTATCATAAGTAGCAAGGTAAGTAATTAATCATTAAAAATATTATGATCGTTGTGTGAATGGAATAAAAATGGAAATGTTATTTTCCACGTTTTGAGTTACACAATGAAGTCATATAATGGATTCCATTCCACATGGAATATCCATTGGGTAAGTGTACAAGTGGAATATTGTTGTTAACTACCATTATTGATGTGCTTACAATGATGTTTCTGACCCTTGTGGAGTGCATGAAAGAAAATTGATAGGGTCTACTTAGAATGAATGAGTACAAGATGGAATTGAATGTGAATTTTAGAGAGGAGTGAAATTTACCTCAGAATCAATCCATCACTAAAATTAAAGTGCAATGGAAGCACTCCATCTTTGAGGAGGTTACCTCGGAGATGGAAGACAAAACGCGAGTGGGATTTCTGTCACCTTGCTGATGTAAAAAACACAGAAGCAACACTAAGGGTGGTGTTTAATATAAAGGAGGGGGGGGGATGTAATATCCTTGGTGAAATGTATTTTGCATAATTTATTATTTTATATTCTTTTGTAAATATTGAAGTGAAGATGTTGGCTATGGGGCCAAGACTAAGTTAATTGACATATGTAAATAAATTTTATAATAATAAATAAAAAATTATTTTCTCTTGGAAATAATATGGGGAAAAACTCATGAGTATTTTGGGCTTACTTACTATCCAAGAAATTGTTAAGTGGTTAATTCCAATTTGTGGACAAAAAATAGGAAATTACAATGGTCATAGTAGTAACCTTCCTGAATTCTCCCAAACATTTCTGAGAGAAATACTACCACTAGGAAACAACATAACTAGAGAGAAATGTGTTGTTGGGTTTAAATATAAGGATAAGAATAGATGGGGAGAAATTCTACATTGGGTGAAAAGATAAGAATAATAATAGTTGGAGAAAAATTCATGCTTATGAAGAAAAAAGGAAAGATTTTTACTATTTTGGAAATAAAATCCTAGGTAAAGCTAAAATGTGGGTAGACCTTAAAAGTAGGACAATTTTAGAAAATATTTTGGGAAGGAAAATAATAAATAACACTAAGTGAAAAAATATTGGAGAGGGTTTAGAGAATAGAGAGGAAGATGAAATCTTGAGCTTTGGGGGAGTTTCTAGGAGTGCAACTCATTGATTGGGAGGAATATGCTTTTTTCCATAGTATTTCCATGAGAGTTTTGCTAGTTAGATAAGTAGTTCACTATGTTTTTAAGAGCAACGTTATTCTCTATTTTAATAAGGAATTTATTTAAAAAAAAACAGAGTAATTGAATATTTGTGGAAGTAAGCATGCATTACTTTAGTGAGGTTATTTTGTACTTATCGTGGATAATACACAATAAATTATAATTGATACTATGGTATGCAAGTTAATTAAAAGAGAGATTCTTATAGTGAATAAATTTTGAGATGCATGTATTATTTATGTGGATTTAAATATAACCTTAAAAACATGTATATAAACAATGTATGTGGTGGTAGAATACCATAAAAGAAAAATATAAATTCCCTTGCTTGAAAGGGATTATGCATGTACATCATTCCTATAGGTTATGTATTCCTCATAAAAATATGTGCATACATATAGTAACCATGGACTTGAATATCCTAAGGATTTCCATTGTGAAGGACAACAATACTATAATGTAGAGGCATGGTATCACTATACTTGGTTAATATTTGTGTATGAGGAACTTAAGCTTAGGCTAGGGAGAAAATTATCAATGTAAAATAGTATGTGAATTTGTAATGATGAAAACATAAGAACTTTTATGGCTCTTGAAATACAATTATGTATATTTATATTGTAAGTAGCATAGACCAACAACATAGATACCTATTCTAAACCATACAAAAGGGATTGAGAATCATAGATAAATAGACAAGCATACAATAAATGGAACTGGTTTAATACATTGTTGAGCAAAGACTTTGATTGTGTATATACAAAAGGACACTTGTATGGAATACATCATTATTTTTAATTATATTTTGTATCAAAAATAAATAAGTGTAAAGGTGAGTAGATAACCCTATAGTAGTATAGTGCGCTCAAGAATTACTCAGACCAATGAGTATGAGCCTAAATTATTTAAGAAATAGTAAAAGGAAACACTCTAATTGCTACCATAAAGATTAGCTTTTGTAGTCATGCTACATAGCATAAAACAATACATGTATTGAGCTTAAATAACATAAAGGAGAACATATTGAATTTAAGCATAAATTCATCATGAGTGTGTTTCTCAAAGCTTCTTAGATAAGGCTCTAAGCTTGAGGCTTAGACTAGAGGGTCTAAGACGAAGAGGATAACTAAGGAATACAATGATGACATGGACTAGGAAAAATTAAAATTAAGCTACGAAGAAACCATGATGGTATAAAGAAAGTTTGGCAAACCTTTACCAATGTCAATATAAAATAGTATTAATACTCCAAAATGAGTTGCTTAGTTTATTTTGGAGTAAAATAAATCTCTTGCCTAGGAGAAAGAGTAACTAATTAAAACCATTAGAAGAGTTACCAATATAGTTGGGTAGTGGGGATACAAAAAAATATCCCATGCAAAGGAGCTATAAAAGTGGTTGCAACTATCCTTCAATAAGGATATCCTCCATATTACATAAACCTGCAGGGGAGGAAAAAATGTTAAAGGGTACCTTGTACCCGATGATGTCGAATCAACTTATTATTGTGAATTGTGGGTTTAGAGTTTTGAGAACATAATTGATATAAGTCACAAAGTGGAAAGATGAAATCAACATATGTGAAATAAGAAGGAATCAAAGAAATGCAAGAATAAGACCTTGGAATATAAGGTGTTTGTATTAATTAATTATTGGGTGTGTGTTATATTATTTCCATGACTAGTTGCACACATTGTATTTTGTGTCAAGCACAGTGGGGGGTAGTATCCTCCCTCGTTGGGCAGTTTGTAGGGGGGAAATAACACCCCTACATGGGGTTCGGTGCAACACCTTATGAGTTTTTTTTTATGCGGACCCAATAATAGTTAGGTGGACTTAAGGATGGGGGTGGACCCACATATGATGGGAGAAACTACCCATGGTTTTCTGCATGGGCTTTGCACATGGTTTTGTGTGTGATGGTTTTCTTCCGATGGTATTTTGTACATCTGGTCAAGGGAACTATTTTTATGTTGTAATCCATGGTTATCGATTGGGGTTTATGAATGCTTCAGCATGTATATATAAGTATTGTAACATTGAAAGGAATATATTGAAAAATAAATATGGTAGTCCTGGTTTTGTGATCTAAGGGAAAATATCTATGTATGTTTTTTTATGTTCTTTCCATTGTTATATTTTTTACGTTTTAGGAATTCGTTTGCAGGAAATTTTTATACAGGGTTAAAACCTACACTAATTACCTTGAAGTTATTTAACCAACCACAGTCTCCATTATATATTGCAAAGAATTATGGGTAGTTAGAAAAAAAATTGTTAATCCAAAAGGGCTTTGCTAATGGTGCTCAAAATTGATCAACCAAGGGGGTCTCCCAAATGTGAAGTCAAATTAGACCTCACACCATTTGGTGTATGAGCCCCATCGGCATTTTGACCCAGTTGCCATATATCTCAAAGATATGTGTTATGAAACCAGCTCATGAAATGATAGAAAGGAGGGATCAACGCCTTAGAATTCAGCCTCTTCGAGGGGGAAACCTCCTTTACATTACATAAATGAACAATTTCTGGATGATTCAAATGAGAAAACCTCCTTTCTATATATAGGAGTCTAAGGAGTCACAATATAACCCAACTGACCTAACAAT
>APFE030806392.1:155243-165377 GCA_000404065.3 Pinus taeda | reverse complement strand
TAATATCCATGTTGTGGGATCCTTGCCATCAAACTTCCTCATATTGATTTTTGGAATATGGTGGGTCTTCGATCCCACATTAGAGTCTATGACATCATGATTAACAATTATTTTGTTTGCATCATGAGTTTCCTTTACAACCTTTTAACCATTAGTAAGTATTTCTTGTAGAAAATTTGTCAAATCTATCTTCAAATCTGCCATGTCCATCTTCAATTATGTCTTCAAATTTGTGATGTCTCTCTTCAAATATATCTTCAAATCATCCATCTTAGCTTCCATGCCCTTTATCTTAGATTCCACGCCATTTATCTTAGCTTCTGTTAGCTTTTGTGAGCATGACATTTGTTACACTTGTTCTTGTAATTTTGATATATCATGTAGCATTTCTTCCTCTTCTTCATGAGTCATCCTAGAGCATTCAGGTTGCTTACTAGGTGTTTGCATTTTCTTTACTCGAGGCATTAGTTACCAATAATAATGCTCTACTATACCCTTTGAATTCCTTCAAAATAAAATTTCAAACCAATCTTAAGCAAAAATTTAAAAGAATTTACACACCTTTTTTCACTTTGTAGGAGCTCGATATTACCACTGATGTATCTCTGTACTTTCGGATCATCTAGTTCTGAAATTGTGAACTGCATTAGCCCTCTGTGTCCGCTTTCCAATGCCACTAGTCTGATCCAAATTAGATTCTCCAAGGAAGCGTTATGCAAAATCTCCCACAGTGACCTGATTATAGTCTAGTTCAGTAGAGCGAACTTGTATGATGTGCCATGAGTCACTGTTTCGACCTTTGGCTCTGAAAAATATATACAAGAAGCTGCAGACCATCCTATTTCTATAATGTCTTATGAAATTTCAATCCGATGCTCAGAGAGAAAGTTATGACGATTTTCCACAGGTCACCTGTTTGGAATGTAATTCAGGAGTCTGCAAAAAGACCAACTTCCTCATATCATATCTCCGCAAATATAGAGTGAAAATCTCTAAAATTCGGACCCGAGATTTAGTGCGATTTCTTCTCAAATGGTTTTTTTTTAGCTTCTGAAACATAGCATAAACAAATCTATAGCGAAAATGCCACGATGACCTGTTTGGAACAGCGAAACCCTAGAATCCAAAGCTCTGATACCAAATGTTATGAAACCATCTCAAGAAATGATAGAAAAGATAGATCAACACCTTAGAATTCAGCCTCTTTAAGGGGGAAACCTCCTTTACATTACATAAATGAACAATTCCTAGATGATTCAAATGACAAAACCTCCTTTTTATATATAGGAGTCCAAGGAGTCACAATATAACCCAACGGACCTAACAATAATAATATAAAGCCACCAAAATAACAATAGAGGGATTCTATGGGGCATAGTAATAACAATATGGGGATAATAGGGGCACAAAAATATTAATAAGGGATGCAACTACGATATTAATGGGCTAATCACTAGTATTATAGGGACCCAACAATATGGCTTGGCTCTAACTGTCATCACAGGAGATTGATGCAATGGTGTCTTTGAAAATCAAGAGAGGTGTGCCTAGTGAGTGTGTAGTGGAAACTGTGTTAGGGTTCCTCTACTGCAAAATGGGGGGTAAAAATGAGCCTCTAAGTGAGAGTTAATAGTACCACCCAAGAAGAGACACGCATGAACTAAAAGTCTCCATCTAACATCTAGTAGAAAAATCCACAATCGATACAGTAGTTGTTACAACCAACAAACAAGGAAATATCTGTCTAATATCCCGGGGAATAGTCCAAAAGGATGGGACAAAAATAAAAACCATTACAACACATTCTCAATAAGATAAGCACTAAAATAATTGAAATAGTTCAACTATATTAGTACATGTGAAAGAAGACATGAAATACATTACAAACATTCATATTCCATGCATGAAGAACATGCTAGCCTTAAAAGTCTTATGTTATTAAGAAAAAGTTCCAAGACACATGTTTACAATGAACATAACTAGCCTTGGTAGTGGGACATTCGAGCCACTCATTGTTCCTCAAAGAACCAACTGATCTCTCTAACTCCTTATGGGAGGAGCCAAGGTGAAAAGTCCACTGCTCATATAATGAGGGGTGTCTATAACCAAGGGGTGGTGCTTCCCCCTTGTGACTCTTTGGCTACCCTCATGATTGTTCAACATCCTATGGATTTTCAACTTACATGAATCTTCATATTCATGTGTGTCCTTTGGATTTCCTCTTTACAATACATTTGGATACAATACACATGGTCCACAATAGTGATGTGGTATATGACTACTCACGACATGAGATGACATGACACTGCTAACATGGATTGCTTGATGATGTAGAAATGTCAGGCCATTGTTGTGGTTGAGTGCTATATGTCTTCTTGGATATGATTTCTCTTCTCCTTAACAAGGATTGGTAATGCAGAGTCTTCAATGATAAGTCTTGGATGGTAGTTGAAAACTTGTGTCCGTTTGCTTCCCCTTGGTAGATCCACTTGTGAGTTCAGTTGCAAGAGAGTCTTTAGGCATGCTTCCCTCCTCCTTTTCCTTCTTCATAATATCTCCATGAATTGATAGCGTATATGTTCCTTCATTTCACTCACAATGAGACGACATCAATCCAGAAAGCCACTAGTCTAAGATGATGCATTATTATCCATGAAATGAGCCTAGGACAAGTCACAAGCTAGGAGAAAGGGCTCAGTGACTGCACATTTTTCTGTTCCACCAGATAGGGGGAGAACTTGATCACTGAGATTGCATAGTGTGAAAATCAGGCTAGACTGAGGGAACTTTCTACGCAGTCCTCACTAAGGGAAAAATGTGCGCAGTGGCCACTGAGGGAAAAATTTGCACAGTGGCCATTGAGGGAAAAATTTGCACAGTACCCACTGAGGGAAAAATTTTCATAATACCCACTAAGGGAAAATTTTTAGTAGTGCCCATTGAGGGAAAAACTTGTGTAGTGGCCACTGAGGGAACATTTTTTATAGTTTCCATTGAGGGAAAAATTTGCGCAGTGGCCACTAAGGGAAAAATATGCACAGTGGCCACTGAGGGAAAAATTTGCGCAATGGCAACTAACGGAAAAATTTGTGCAGTAGCCACTAAGGAAAATTTTTATGTAGTGCCCATTGAAGGAAAAATTTGTGCAGTGCCCATTGGGAGGACAAACTGCGCATTTTCAGGAAGTGAGGGGGATTGGATAGTAGAGAGGTCTAAAGGGAAGATCTATGTGGTTTCTAAAGGAAGTGAGATCCAACTAAGGGAAGGGTGTTGGAAGAAGAATCTGTGCAGTTTTGGAGGCCAAGCAAGGTTGGGCTCTCTGCGCATTGAGAAGTTCTAGTAGGATAGGGAAAAACTTGAGGGTTGAAGGTGCAAAGTGCGCAATTCAAGGCAAACTGGGAGGCACAAGTACATAGTTTTGGACGTCAAGGAAGGTTGCTGGACTTTATAATTGCAGAGAAAAACGTCCCTGGAGGACAACGATTGCACACTTCGTAATTCCAGACAGAAAGGTCACATCCAAGTGGGATGGGAATGTGCAGTGAACAACTCAATTAGGGCCCAGTGAAGCTAATTTTTTCGGTCCTGAAGATTTTCTGAAAATGGCTAAGTGCAGGAAGGAAGATGTACTCGTGATGAAATTTCACTGTGATCATACGCTTAGCATACTTTGAAAACATGACAACATAGATCATCGAAACAAAAAAGTAAAGAATTCCTCTCTATGTGACTTCCTCATAACAAGATGTGACAAGTGCAACACTTAAGATAGACTTTGGGATGACCGTGATGACACTTGTGTGCAATGGTCAAGACTATGTGTATGGATGCAATGAATTTTTAGATGGTTAGGACAACTCATATACACAAAGAAATACTTTCAAAACCAACAGGAAAAGGCTCACAAAAATTATACAATAGATGAACATGCCAAAAGACAATAGTTAATCCAACAAGAAAAAGGGGCCAATGAGCTTCAAGAAAGCTCATGGAGTGAGCTTGAGTGTTTGCAACAATAAAGGAAAAGACCAAGGAAGGCTTTGAAATTTGAGTGGAAGCCAAAATGTTGGAGGGGGTTGCAACAACTACAACACTTAGTGACACACTGGTTGAACTCCAACTTCTCTGTCTTAGTTAGTTTCTTTTGTACAGGGGCTTGGTCCCTCAAGGAGTATCGATTCATAGTGTGATTACTTTGGTCTTCCCACTTACCCCATGGGTAGATACAGTCCTCTCTATACCTTCTCAGTTGAACACAACATAAGATTCAACATAATCACAATGTTTCGAGTTGGGAAGGGTAGATTAACTTGCGAGCTTAAGATTTCCAGAGTTTAGTTTTTTTAACTTTGGTGTTGCTCCCCTACCAACAGGCTTGGAAAGTACCCCGACAAAGTCAAACAGGAACATAAACATTGCTCCACTGCTAGCGAGCTTGGACAACACCTTGACATATTTGTTTTCTTCATCTCTCTGTGCAACAAGCCTTTCTCTTTGTTCGCCTTTATTTATTTATTTAAATGGAATTGTGCATTAACACTTATTTATTTTGGGCTGGAAGAGGGATCCTAAATTATTGAGAGAATAAGAGGTTGTTCCTTTAGAGAAGCATATATATACCTCTCATTAAGTTTTCTCATTTAGATTTTTACCCTTCTCCATTTCTACTAATTGGATAAGATTGAGAACACTAGTAGAAAAACTGAGTATAGGCATGAGATTCTTAGACTAGACGTGGGTTCATGGATGGACCAAAACTCTCCTTATGGACAAATCGTATTTTATGTTGGAACTTCATTGGATAAAAGGTGTAACCAACATAAGGAAGACTAACGGAGGGCTAGCCACATGCTGAAGTGTCACAAGGCTCTTTATAGTTCAGCAACACACATACTAAGAAGCAAAAATAGTTCTAGGAAAACACTAATTTTTGCATGATGAACACACAAAGAGAAACGGAATGAGAAAAAAAGAAAAAAAAGAAACACACACAACAAGGAAACAAAACCAGAAGATAAGAGAAAAAAATGGCTAAATCAAAGATGATGTAGAACCATAATAAGAAACAGAGGAAAAACTACAGGGAACAAGTGAAAAATGAGTGCAATAAAGGGAAAACTAGGATGCAACTAATCATATTCCTAACTTAATAGCTATAAGGTTGAGGTCACGTAAAATGAAATTCCAACGAAGCCATTGTACTCGTTCCTGACCTACATCCACAAAGATATTCACAATTAAAACAGATAAAAAGTGATGTGAAACAGAAGATATAAAAAATTGAATTTTTTTCACAAGAAAAGGAAGATCTTACCTATGGGTGGAAAGGTGTGTCACACCCACTACTTTCATCCAATTCACATGCTTACCTTTTCAATGAATACCATTTTTCAACAAACCTTAGAGGTGTCTTGTGGATGTGTCTTCATCTACACCAAGCCCCTTAGCAAGTGCGAGGAAATACTGAAACTTGTTGTTTGCTACAAATCTTTCCAGTTAAGATTGTTCCATCCATTTAGTGATTGGATCGTAAAATTGATAATGGCCCTCTTGAAAACTTTGAAATCTTGGAAAAGGTGAATTTTCAATTAGAGGAGTGGGATCACAATGGGAATATTGTAAGGGAAAATAGATCTAATCATCCTTAGCAGTAATGCCAAGACAGTCAAGACCTACCATAACCATCAGTGAAGTTTGAAGTGCCTCATCTGCTTGACAAAAATCTGAATAGAGAGATGTTGACCAATGAAGATCAAGGGGTGTGAAACAACTATAATTTGATGCGTTGATGATAAGATGATAAGCTGAATTAAAGTAACCAAAGAAAAAATAATTATAAGATGAGCTTATTAAAGTACCAAATTCCCAGTTTGTGATAAACGGATAAAAATCAATTTGAACAGTCTCGTGAATGCTCTGAATAATCAAACCAAGTTCCTTGCAAGGAAAATATGAAAAACCATTTTCTTGCAATTGATGACAAATTCTACAAGCATTGTAGTCCTCAAAAGAGTTTAAAAATGATGCCAAGAACACAAATACATGAGGCCAATTTGGACATGGTGAATGGGGAAGAACTTGATTCATGAGACAACATGTGCATTCATTATCACTCAAGAGGATTTCTGGTGTGATGAGAGGACAAATTTGCAACATCAAATTCACAAGAAGACCCAGGAGACGGCCATTAAGGGATAAATGCGATAAGAATGATTCCTTCAGGAAAATATAGTCCTTGGAATGATCAACTTCACAATTCTGTGACTCTATGAGAGATGCAAATTCCCAACCCTAATTTTATGTGAGAGATTTTCATGAAGATGAATGAACTATAATAGATTTTTGAATTCGATCAGAAGTAAAATCTTGAAAATTTGAAAGGTCACACCTGGAATACCAAAAATTTTTCACAAGGAAATTTGCATCGAGTCAAACCATTAAGAGAAACTAGTTGTGTGATATAAACTAGATCTAACATAGTTCAGCGGGCTTACCAGAGTCGTGAGAACCTAACATAATCATTAATGGTAGTTGAAGTTCCTTGACTCCCTGGTAGGTCCCAAAACTTCCTAAGATTGTAGAATCACATTTTGAAGCTTGAACCATATCATGAATGGTTTGAGGATAGCTTTTATTGCTTGTTTAAGTAATATCACTGCTTATCAGATAACAACCATATTTGTCAGTAATTTTACCATATTTTTCAACTTGAACAACTAGATTTCTCATGTCGAAAGACTCTTCTGATCGCAAATTCAAAGATAAATGAATCAGTGAGATCTCATGAGCAATATGATTTGAAGAGTTGTTCTCGTGCAAGAGGAGATATGATGAGGGGTGGGAAGGTTTCTCTATGATTTGACTATTTTCAATTTCATCATAGACAACTTCACTGCCTTATGTCCATCAAGGGGATAACTCATCAGATGAAGAAACAAAAGAGGATGTATTATCTTGATCGCAAGTAGATGAGTTAAAAATGGTAGGGCACAAGGGATAGTGATGTGAAGAGGAAGTTTTGATATGAAGATATTCTTTGACCGAACCATATTCTAGATCTAAATTAAAATCTTCATGAGAAATAGAAAGGTCACGTGATGTGCTTGGGAATACATCACGACATACAACAATAGAGTCATTGTCATTAGAATGATTACTACCCAAGCCTAGAGGTTGATTGAAAGAATTTATTGCATTAGATTTTCTACCAATATTAGTAGATTAAGAATCATCCAAGAGTGGAATCTCATTATTTTGACATGGAAGATTCTGAAAAAGAGAGGAAATATTGAAAGCATCTTCACCTTTCTTCTACTCTACTTGTGTAACGTGACTACTTTGTACCTGATCGCAATTTGAGCCAACGACTTGAGAATAAAAAGAATGTGAATAAATAACTAGTGGAGCAAATTGATCAAGTGGGACATGGTACAAAGAGTCAGGATATGTAGAGGATAGAGGATAACAGAAATCTGGATTAGCTTTGAGACTAGAGTTGTGAATGGTGACACCATTTTACAGAATGGAGGAGTGATTCTTCATTGTAGGCTTCATGAGCCATTATGGAATTTCATTCATTGAATCTGAATCATGCAAAGTAGAAGAAGAAGAGAATATGTATTAGAGATTTGATTTGTATATTTCCTAGTTTTACAACCACCGTAAGGAGGCAACTGCATCTGAAATAAAAGGGGAGGAGGACAAAAAACAAAAGGGTTAGTAAGCTCCTCCTATGAAATTTAAGGTGTCTCATGATTCACAAAAGTTGGGGGAGAAAAAAAATCAGGGGGGTTAGGTTCACCATATGAAGAGACAAGAACCAAGTGCTAAAACTCCGGTTTCAAGAAATATTAGTTCAGATGTTTTTCAGGAATTTTATAACAAAGGTGAAAGAGTCGATTAGAAAAATACTTAACTAATTCCATTAGGGTTCATTCTTAAAAGATTGATTCTTCCACAAACATCTTGGCAGTTATGCTTATCAAAGGCTTTATGAAGCTTCTTCGAAAGCTAGTCGAGTGAATGCGTAATGTATGACACCATTGATTAACACAAATTTTGAATGTGTGGGTGAGTAATCTAGCCATGACATATTTGCAACATATTCTGTTAGAAAGAAAAAGACAGAAAAATTGAAGTAGATGCTCATAAAAATTTGGTTCACCCTCACCATTGAACTTAAACTTGGCTAGGTTATGAATAAATTCCCCATGGATGGTACAATTAATTTCTTTAGAAAAACATCTAGGGGTTGTGATTTAGGGAAGAGCCATTTTAAATAAGAGATTCAAACTAGACTCAATGGTCATAGCCATTCGTATGAACCTCATTTTAGTACCATTTTGTTGATGGTTCTTGAAATCCGTCAACCAAGGGGGTCTCCCCAATGTGAAGTCCCAATTAGACCTCACATAGTTTGGTGTAGGAGCCCCATCCAGAATGTCAGCCCGGTTGCCATATATCTCAAAGATATGCCTTGGCTCTAACTGTCATCACAGGAGAGTGATGTAATGGTGTCTTCGAAAAGAAAGGGATGTGTTCCTGGTGAGTGCGCAATTGTGACTGTGTTAAGTTTCCTCTACTACAAAAGGGAGGAGAAAAGTGAACCTCGAAGTCGAACACATGAATCGAAAGGCTCCATCTAACATCTAGTGGAATAGTCCACAATGGATGTGACAGTTTTTATGGCCAACAAATAAGGAAATATCTATCTAGTATCCCAAGGAATAGTCCACAAGGATGGGACAACAATAAAAAAAATTACAACATATTCTCAATAAGATAAGCACTAAAATAACCAAAATAGTTCATCTATCTTAGTACATGTGAAAGTAAACATGGAATACAAACATCCACATAATAGTCTTACAAAAATTCATAGTCCATGCATAAAGAACATGCTGGCCTTAAAAGGCTTCTATTATTAAGAAAAAGATCCAAGACACATGTTTACTATGTACATTGCTAGCCCCAATAGTGGGACATTGGAGCCACTCCTTGCTCCTCAAAGAACTAGCTGATCCTTGAGGGAGGAGCCAAGGTGAAAAGTCTAATGCTCGTACAATGAGGGGATATATATAGCCAAGGGATGATGCTTCCCCTTTGTGACTCTTTGGCTACCCTCATGACTATTCAACTTCCTATCACTCTTCAACTTACATGACTCTTCATATTCATGTGTGTTCTTTGGACTTCCACTTTACAATACATTTAGATACAATACAAATGGTCCACAATAGTTATGTGGCATATGACCACTTATGACATGACATGATATAACACTACTAACATGGAATTATTGATGCTATAGCAATGTTAGGTCACTATTGCTACTGAGTGCTACATGTCTTCTTGTATATTCTTTCTCTTCTCCTCCGCATGGCTTGGTAATGCAGACTCTTCAATGATCTTAAGTCTTGGATGGTAGTTGCAAAATTGTGTCCCTTTGCTTCCTCTTAATACATCCACTTGTGAGTTCAGCTGTAAGAGAGTCTTTAGGCATTCTTCCCTCCTCCTTTTCCTTCTTCATCATCTCACCATGACTTTATAGTGTACTTGTTCTTGTAATTCACTCATGACGGGACAACATCAATTTGAAACCCCCCTAGTCTAAGATGATGCATTATTATCCATGAACTGAGCTCGGGAAACGTCACAGGCTGGAAGAAAAGTCTCAGTGGCTGCTGTTATACACATTTTTGGGCACTGCAACCCCAATCATATATGTCCATAAACCAAGGGCTCATAAGTCCCTAAAAGTGTTACTTCATGCCCTAAAGGAACAAGGTAAGCTGATTACATCATCTCCTAGAAGTTCTCCACAGAAAACTGTTTAGAATTGGTCAAAACTGAACCATATAGAATTCCCAGTGTAGAGGGTGTGATGCATCTCACCTGCTCAGTGTAAAAAGTGCGATGCATACTGGAAAGCCCTTCTGTAGGGTGCAATGGGAAAGAGTAGACAAATGGCAGAGACAATTTGCAAGGTGGATGATCATGGAATCTTCCAAAAATTTCTCCTGTGACACTTGCCTCTCTGAATTCGCCCAAGGATGAGTAAGAGATCATCAATCTCCAAGTGGAATCAAGAACTATCAGAGGGAGGACACTAATCAAAATCCCAGAAGCTGACTC